>PVJN01018375.1:0-39004 GCA_004026805.1 Lasiurus borealis
TTCATAGCAGCACAATTTACAATAGCTACAATTTGGAAACAGCCTAGGTGCCCATCAGCAGATGAGTGGATCAGAAAACTGTGGTACATCTACACAATGGAATTCTATGCTGCCATTAAAAAGAAGGAATTCTCACCATTTGCAGCAACCTGGATGGAACTGGAGAGCCTTATGCTTAGTGAAATAAGCCAGTCAATGAAGGAGAAGCATCACATGATCTCACTCATTTGTGGATAATAAAGAACATTATAAACTGATGAACAAAAGGATAGATACAGAAGCAGTAAAGCTTCAAACAGACTGAAATTACAGCAGGAATATTAAAGTTAGGTGAGGTAGATAAGAGATCAATCAAAGGATTTGTATGCATGCATATAAGCATAACCAATGAACATAGACCCCGGAGGGGGGAGGAGTTGGGGTATGCCTGGGAGGGAGGGGGGGCAATGGGGAGATATGTATAAAAAATTAATAAAAAAATAAATAAAATAAAATTTTAAAAAAAGGTGAATTTTACCAAACATTCTAAGAAAAACTAACACGTATGCTTCTTAAAACTATTCCAAAAAATTTAAGAGGAGTGAAGACTTCCAGCTTTTTAAAATGAGGATACCATTATCTAAATTCCAAAAAGAGACACTATAAGGAGGGAAAATTATAACCCTGATGAACATAGATGATAAAACCCTTAACAAACTATTAGAAAACCGATCCAGCAATTAAAGAGATTATATACATGATCAAGTGAGGTTTATTCTGGTGATGCAGTGGTGCAAATCACTAAATGTGATATACCATATAAACAAAAGGAAGGATAAAAACCACATGATCATTTTAACGGCTGCAGAATAAGTATTTGTTTTGTTTGTTTTGATATCTGCAGGCAATTTTATTTATTTATTTATTTATGTGTTATATGTATACATATCTTCCCATTGCCCTCCCCCATTTCCATGCATGCCCTAACCCCCCAGTGTCTTGTGTCAATTGATTGTGTTTATATGCATGATCTCTTATCTACCCCACCTCTCCATAACCTTCCCACTATAGTTTGACAGTCTGTTTGATGCTTTACTGCTTCTGTATCTATCTTTTTGTTCATTAGTTTATAATGTTCTTTATTTTCCATAAATGTGTGAGATCATTTGGAATTTTTCTTTCATTGACAACTTATTTCACTTAGTATAATGCTCTCCAGTTTCATCCAGGTTGCTGCAAATCGTAAGAATTCCTTCTTTTTTATGGCAGCATAGTATTTCATTGTATAAATATACAATAGTTTACTGATCCAGTCATCTGCTGATGGGCACCTAGGCTGTTTCCAAATTGTAGCTATTGTAAATTGTGCTGCTTATGAACATAGGGGTGCATATATCCTCTCTCATCGGTGTTTCTAGTTTCTTAGGATATATTCCTAGGAGTGGTACTTCTGGGTCAAATGAGAGTTCCATTTTTATTTTTTGAGGAAACTCCATACCGTTGTCCACAGTGGTTGCACCAGTCTGCATTTACACCAGCAGTGCCAGAGAATTCCTTTTTCTCCGCATTCTCGCCAACACTTGTCATTTGTTGATTTGTTGATGATTGCCATACTGACAGGTGTGAGACTGTATCGCATTGTCATTTTGATTTGCATCTCTCAGATAATTAATGACTTTGAGCATGTTTTCATGTGTCTCTTGGCCTTTGTCTTCTTTCAAAAAGATTCTGTTTAGGTCCATTGCCCATTTCTTATTGGATCATTTATCTTCCATTTATTCAGTTGTATTAAGTTGCCAGTGGATGTTGGAGATTAAACCTTTATCAGTGATAACATTTGCAAATATGTTCTCCCATAACATGGGCTTTCTTGTTGTTTTGTTGATGGTTTCTTTTGCTGTGCAAAATCTTTTTATTTTGATGTAGTCCCATTTATTTATTTTCTCTTTAGCTTCCAATGCCCTTGGAGGAGTATCAGTGAAGAAGTTCCTTTGGCATATGTCTGACATTGTGCTGCCTGTGGATTCCTCTAGTATTTATATGATTTGCCATCTTATGTTTAAGTCTTGTATCTATTTGGAGTTTATTTTTGTGTATGGTTTAAGTTGATGGTGTAGTTTCATTTTTTGTAACTATCTGTCCCATTTCCCCAACACCATTGATTGAAGAGTTGTCCTGACTCTATTGTATGTCAATACATCCTTTGTCAAATATTAATTGAGCATACTGGTTTGGGTCGACATCTGAATTCTTTATTCTATTCCATTGGTCTATATGTCTGTTCTTGTGCCATTACCAGTCTATTTTGCAAACAGTGGATTTGTAATACAGCTTGAAATCTGGTATTGAGATCCCACCTACTTTATTCTTCTTTCTCAGACATGCTCTGGGTATTCAGGGTCTTTTTTTGTTCCAGATGAATCTTTGGAGAATTCTTTCTAGGTCTGTGAAATATGTCATTGGTATTTCAATGGGGAGTGCGCTGAATCTATAGATTGCTTGGATAGTCTGGATATTTTAATGTTGATTCTCCCAATCCACGAGCATGGTATGCCCTTCCATCTGTTTACATCTTCATCTATCTCTTTTTTCAGAGTCCTGTAGTTTTCCACGTATATGTCTTTTACCTCCTTAGTTAAGTTTATTCCTAGGTATCTAAATTTTCTTTTTTTTGGTGCGATGGTGTATGGGATTGCTTTTTTAATCTGTTTCTGTAATTTCACTATTAGCGTATAGAAATGCCATAGATTTCTTGGCATTAATTTTGTATCCTGCAACATTGTTGAATTCATTTATTAAGTCTGTTAGTTTTTTCATGGAGTCTCTTAGGTATTTCATGTACAGTATCATGCCATCTGCCAATAAGAACAGCTTTACTTCTTTTCCAACATGGATGCTTTTTGTTTCTTCTTGTTGTCTAATTGCAATCGCTAATAATTTCAGTACTGTGTCAAACAGGAGTGGTGAGAGTAGGAATCATTGTCTTGTTCCTCTTAGGAGGGATATTGGCCTGTAATTCTCTTTCATTGCCTTGTCTTTATGAGGTTTTGGAATATGGGTGACACTGGCTTCATAGAAGGTGCTAAGAAGTTTTCCTTCCTCTTGAACTTTTTGGAATAATCTGAGGAGGATAGGTTTAGATTCTTCCTTTAATGTTTAATAAAATACCCCTGTGTAGCCATCTGGCCCTGGGTTTTTGTTTGCTGGAAGCTTTTTGATGATTTTTTCAATTTCTTTCTGAGTTATACTTCTATTGAGATGATTAGATTCTTCTTGATTGAGTTTTGGAAGGTTATCTTTTTCTAGGAATATGTCCATTAACACCAGGTTTTCCCGTTTAGTGGAATAGAGTTGTTCATAGTATTTTTTAATAATCCTTTGTATTTCAGTGGGGTCTGTTGTTATTTCACCTCTTTCATTTCTCATTTTGTTTATTTGAATCTTCTCTATTTTCTTCTGTGTGAGCCTAGCTAGTGGTGCATCAATCTTTTTTATCTTTTCAAAGACCAGCTCTTGTTGTTTTTTTTTTTTTATCTGTTATATTGTTTCTTTGGTCTCTATATTGTTTATCTTATCTCCGCTCTCATCTTTATTATTTACTTCCATCTGCTTACACTAGGCTTTTCTTGTTGCTCTCTTTATAGCTCTTTGAGTTGTAGGGTTACATAATTTATTAACATTGTTTCTTATTTTTTCAGTAGGCTTGTAGAGCTATGAACATCCCTCTCAAGACTGCTTTCACTGTGTCCCATTGATTTTGGATTGTTGTGTTTTCATTGTCATTTGATGCTATGGTGTTTTTTATTTCTTCCTTCATCTCTCTGGTAACCCAGTTATGGTTTAATAGCATGCTGTTTAGTCTCCATGTGTTTGATTTCTTTGGATTGTTTTTATTGTATTTGATTTCCAGTTTTATGCCACTGTGATCTGAGGAGATGCTTGATATGATTTCTATCTTCTTGAATCTGAAGAGACTTTTCCTATGACCCAACATATGGTCTATTTTTTAAAATGACTCACGTGCACTGGAGCAGAATGTATATTCTCTGCCTTTGGGGTGAAATGTTCTGAAGATGTCAATTAATTCCATGTGGTCTAGGGAGTCATTGAGGATTGATGTTTTTTTCCTGATTTTTTTATAGGATTTGTCCAATGGTGATAGTAGGGTATTAAAATCTCCTACTATGATTTTATTGCTGTTAATTTCTCTCTTATTATCCAGTAGTTTTTTTAAGTATTTGGGTTCTCCTGTACTACATCCATATATGTTTACCAGAGTTATTTCTTCTTGTTGTATTGCTCCTTTTAGTATTATGAAGTGGCCTTCCTTATATCTTGTTATGTCCTTCACTTTGAAATCTACTTTATCAGATATAAGTATTGCTATCTCAGCGTTTTTTCATTTCAAGTTCCCTGAAAAACCATTTTCCATCCCTTCACCCTCAGTTTGTGTGTGTCTTTTTTTCTGAGGCAGGTTTCTTGTAGACAGCATATATATGGGTCATGTTTTTCTATCCCATCCATTACCTTATGTCTTTGATTGGAGCATTTAATCCACTTACTTTTAAAGTTATTATTGATAGGTATTTCTTTGTCGTCAGTTTGCCCCTATGTATTTTCTTCGCTTTCTATTTCATTTTTTTTACAGCAGACCCTTTAGCATTTCTTGCATTACTGGTTTGATTGTAACAAATTCCCTTAATCCTTTTTTGTCTGTGAAACTCCTGATTTCACCTTCAATATTGATTGAAAACCTTGCTGGATACAGTATTCTTGTATTCAGACCCTTCCTTTGTATGACTTTGTATATTAAATTCCATTCACTTCTGGCCTGATGAGTTTCTTTTGAAAAAATCAGTTGCTAGTTTGATGGGGGTTCCTTTGTAGGTCACTTTCTGTTTCTCTCTGGCTGCTTTTAATCTTCTTACTTTGTCATTGGTGTTTGACAATTTAATTATAATGTGCCTTGGTGTCGGTCTTTTAGGGTTCATTGTGCTTGGGACTCTGTGAACTTCTTGGATTTGTGTAGGTTTTTTCTTTCCTATATCAGGGAAGTTTTTTATCATTATTTCTTCAAACAGGTTTTCTTTTCCTTGCTCAGTTTCCACTCTTTATGGAACTCTTATTATGTGCATGTTGTTTTGTTTCATGTTTCCCAAAGTTCCCTTAGGCTCTCCTCTTGCTTTTTAATTTTTTTCTAGAAGCTGCTGTACTTATTTTAGGTATTTTTTTCCTACCTTGTCTTTTAGCTCACCAATGTGGTCCTCTGCTTCTTCTAGGCTACTTTTGATACTTTCTATTGAATTTTTTACAGCAGCAATGTCATTTCTCATTTCTTCTTGGTTCTTCTTGATTTCCTCTTGGTTGTTACTCATATTATCAAATTTGTCTATATTATTTTCAGCCACCTTATGACCATTTCTCTGAATTCTTTCTCTGGGAGGTTGCTTGCCTCCATTTCGTTTACTTCCTTTTCTGTTGACGTCTGCTTTTCTTTCATATGTGGGTTGTTTCTTTGTCTGCCCATGGTCTCTCTTCTCTGGTTATCTGGTTATGTAGTTCTCTCTCTCTTGCAATGATGTAAAGGCACAAAACTACACAACCAGGTACAACACACAAGGCACTGAACAGAAATGTATTCACAATATTAGCCACAAATAAAGGTGACCACCAGAGAGAGAGACAAATTAGTGTATAGGAGAGAATGAAGAAGAGAGAAAATATGAAAAGAGAATGAAGGAAAAGAAAGGGGTGCCAAATGAAATTGGGAGAAGGGAGAAAAAAGAATAAGAAAAAAATAAGAGAGAAAAGAAAGAGAATAAGGAAGAGAAGGGGAACAAATTATATATATGAGGAAAAAACTTCAATAGAACAGCACTAATCCCAAAAAATGCCAGCTACAAGTACCTGGATATTAATGCAAACTACAAACAACAACTACTATCGAGAGAGGCTTGGGAAAATGGAAGTAAAAAAACTAACAAAGCAAAGCAAACAAAAAAGAAAACAAACTAAGATTAAGGAAAATAATGTCACAAAATTGCGTAAAAAATCGATATACTCAACAATCACACAAACAACAACAAAACGAAAGAGGGGATTCACAATATTTGGGATAGTGAAGACAGAGAAGAGAGAGGTGTCTAAGGACTCGGAGTAGGGATTTGGAAATTAAATGTATAAGTGGAGTGAAATTTTAACAAGAGGTAAAAAGAAAGAATAGGAAAAATCTAATGTAGGAAAAGGGTAAAAGAAAGAGGACGACAATAGGGGAAAAGTTAGGAAGAGAGTGAATGCATAAAGGTAGAGTTGAGATAGAATAAAATGATGCTAAAGGAAAGATGAAATTAGAATGTAGAACTCTAATACCAAAGTAAAATAAAGATCAAATAAAATGATACTTTTTTTTCTAAAAGGTAAAATATTAGTAGAAATAATACTGATTAAAAATAAAAATGTAATAATTAAAAAGGTATAAAAGAAAAAAAATTAATTTCTTAAGTAACAGATGAAAAAATAAGATATTAAAAAAAATAGAGTATGTATTAGTGAAGGTCATTCACTTCCTCTATTGGTCTGTTTGGCATGCCCATTTCCCAGTTGGGACAATATTTCATTTCCCAGCGTTCCACTAGTTTTTAAGCCAGTGGGTATGTCTTAATCTCTTTATTTTTTTGTGATTACACAAGAGTCAATTTGTGAGTCAGCCCCTAGATGGCAATGTTTTGGAATTGACCTTTGAGACTATAGGTCCTCTATAGCCTGTGCTTAAGTCCTGCTTTCCCTTTGGCACTCAATAGCAGTTTATGGGAGTGGGATGTCCCAGAACTGGTTCTCCGATGGTCACTCCCTGCTCTGATCCCTGGGCTCCCAAAAAACAACTTTCCCCTGGGGTCTCCCAGGGTGTCCCCAACTGGATAATTCTTTATATTTGACTTAGCAATCAGAAGCAAGGATATGAAGAGGAAAGTGTGCCAGTCTGCACAGTCCCCATTCTCCGCTCCTGTCCAAGCAGCCAGGACACTTTAATGACTCCTAGGCTGTTCTTCTGTGTCAGATCAAAATGGGTTGCTTTCTAGTTATCCCCTCTGTTAACACCTATGAGGACCCTCTTCCACATTCAGGGATCACATCCTGCCCAGTAGCCACAGTTTTCTCTATGTGGAGATTTGTCCCAGTCCTCCAGCTGCCAGTGCAAGCACCTTTCTCTTCTGTGGGACCAGAGACCTAATCTTATCCCAGGCAACCTTTCTGTGTGGCATGTGGAGCTCCTATAAACCCGAGTGTTTGTCCCAATTGGGGTGCGGTGTTCTGGGGTTCAGAGCAGTTTGGTGGGTGCTGCAGCTGTAGATTTTTAGGATACTGTAAACATCCACTTTCTCCTTCAAGATGGAATGGTCTCCACATCCGAGCTGATCGCTCAGGCAGGGAACCCGGCAACAGTGGGGTTTGCCCAGTCAGGGGACCCCCATCCAGCAGTTCCCCACCTTCTCCTGGAGTACAGTTTCTCTTAAATTGTCAACAAACACTCTCTGTGCGACCCTCAGCTATTCTGTCTGCTCAGGGAGAAGGCTTGGGAAACATCCGCCTATTCTGCTGCCATTTTTCTTTTCCCCAAGAAAAAGTATTTGATAAAACCCAGCACTCATCTATGTATATACTAGAGGAATATGCAAATTAGCCAGGATGCCATAATGTCACGACCGAACTGTAGGGACCTATGGTTACATGGTGCCTGGCAAGGGCGAAGGACCATAGGCCATGCCCCTTGTCCAGTGAGGCTTGACAGGGGATCTCAGACCACACCTGCCACCTGGCAGGCCTTGACAAGGGACCTCTGGTCATGCCCCCCAACCCATAGCCGGGCCAGGGGACCTGAGGCTGCACATCCCTGCTGGGTGGGACTTGAAAGGGGACCTAAGGCTTCCCTCCCCCTGCCTGGTGCCAGGCTGGGAGACATGAGGCTGTACCCCCCACTTGGAGGGGCTTGACAGAGGTGGGGCCCACTAGGTCTGGGTCTCACTGAATGGGGGTGGGCTGACCAGATCTGGGTCTCCTGTGTTTTTGAAGCACATGTGGGTGGTGGGCGGGGACTTGACTCTAGGTCCTGCAGCAGTGCCACAGACTCTGACAGGAGGGAGATTTTCAGATACATTTTACTAATTTCCTTTCATCTGTGACACTTCTATTATAGAGAAAGGGCAAACAGCAATATTAAAATATTTTCTCTAATTTCCCTTTTATTCTTATTTATTTATTTATTTATTTATTTATTTTTTAAATATATTCTACTGATTTTTCACAGAGAGAAACAGAGAGGGACAGAGAGTTAGAAACATCGATGAGAGAAACACCAATCAGCTGCCCCCTGCACTGGCTATGTGCCCGCAACCAAGGTATTTGCCCTTGACTGGAATCAAACCCAAGATCCTTGAGTCCACAGGCCGATGCTCCATCCACTGAGCCAAATTGGCCAGGTCAATTCCCTTTTAATGTGTATGAATTTTGTACACTGGGCCACTAGTCCTATATAATAAAAGCCTACTATTCTAAGTGTCTGAACATTCGACCATTTGACCAGTTGCTATGACACGCACTTACCACCAGGGGGCAGATGCTCAAACCAGTAGGTTAGCTTGATGCTGTGGTCTGGCCAATCAGGACTGAGTGAGACAGGCCAGACACACCCTGGAGCCCTCCCGTGGTCACTCCCTGGCCCCAGTAGTGCACCAGAAGGATCTCTTGGCCTGCCCTGCACCCTCTCGCAATCCAGGACCTTGGTGGATGTTAGACAGACAGTTTTAGCCCAATCCCTGCAGGCCAGGCCAAGGGACCCCACTGATACACAAATCCATGCACCAGGCCTCTAGTTTATTATAAAAACTCTCAGTATAGTGGGAATACAGGGAGCATACCTCAAAATAAAGCTAAATATGAAAACATTACAGTCAACATCAATGAGCAAAAATTAAAAAGCATTTGTATTAATATCAGGAATAAGATAGGGATGTCCACTTTTTCTACTCTTATTCAACATATTACTATAAGTCTTAGCCACAAGGAAGTAGAACTGTCATTACTCACAGATGACATGACATTGTACATAGACTTCATAAAAAAAACCTCCTATGTCTAATAAATGCATTCAGCAGAGTAACAGGATACAAAATCAATATTCCAAAATTATTGGAATATTTATACACCAATAATGAACTATCAGAATGAAAAACTAAGAAAATTATCACATTTACTATTGCAATAAAAAATAAGGTATAAATTTAACCAAGAAGGTAAAAGAGCAGTACTCAGAAAATTATAAGACACTGAAGAAAGAAGCTGAAGAAGATACAAGTAAGTGGAAGTATATGCCATATTCATGGGTAGGAAGACTTAACATTATTAAAATTTCCATACTACTCAACACAATCTATAGATTCAATGCAATTCCTATCTTGGTACCACTGGCATATTTCACAGGACTAGCATGAAGTGGGAGGTATCATGCTCCCTGATTTTAAATTATATTACAAGGCAATAATAATCAAAACATCATAGTATTGGCAGAAAAACACACATGCAGACCAATGGAACAGGAAGGAGAACCAATAAATAAACACACATATAAATGGGCAAATAATTTTCAATAAAAAAAACCTAAAACACATAATGCAGAAAAGAAAGCCTCTACAATAAATAGTGCTGCAAAAATTGGAAAATCATATGCAAAAAAGTGAAACTAAACTATTGTTTGTTCCCCTACACAAAATTTAATTCAAAATGGATTGAAAACCTAAATATAAGACCTGAAATAATAAATTATACAGAATAAAACATAGCTACTAAATTTGCAGACTTTGGTCTTAGGGAAATTTTTATGAATTTGACTCCAAAGACAAGAGAAATAAAGGTACAAAATAAATAAATGGGACTATATCAAACTAAAAAGTTTCTACTCAGCAAAAGAAACTGCCAACAAAACAGCAATGAACTGAATTGAAGATATTTGCAAACAACAGCTGCAACAAAGGGTTAATAGCTAAACTATATAAAGATCTGTCCTAACTCAATACGAAAAAAAAAAAATTCAATAAAAAAAAAAAACAGGCAGACAATCTATGTACACAGCAAAAGCAGTCCTGAGATAGATATTCATAGCATTATAGGCCTACATTAAAAAGCAAGAAAAACATCTACACAATGGAATTCTATGCTGCCATTAAAAAGAAGGAATTCTTACCATTTGCAACAACCTGGTCCGAATTGGAGAGCCTTATGCTTAGTGAAATAAGCCAGTCAATGAAGGAGAAGCATCACATGATGTCACTCATTGGTGGATAATAAAGAACATTATAAACTGATGAACAAAAGGATAGATACAGAGGTAGTAAAGCTTCAAACAGATTGTGAAATTACAGCAGGAAGATTAGTTAGGTGAGGTAGATAAGAGATCAATCAAAGGACTTGTATGCATGCATATAAGCATAACCAATGAACATAGACACTGGGGGGTTGGGTTATGCCTGGGAGGGAGGGGGGGCAATGGGGAGATATGTATAAAAAATTAATTAAAAAAACTAAAAAAAAGCAAGCAAAATCTGAATCAATCTAACTTTACACTCAAAAGAACTGGAAAAATAAAAACAATCAAAGCCCAAGATGAGTAGAAGGAAGGAAATAATAAAGATCAGAGCAGAAATAAACAAATTATAGTCTAAAAATACCAAATGCACAAGATTGATGAAATCAAGATGTGATTCTTTGAAAACATAAACAAGATTGACAAACCTTTATTCAGACTCTAAGATCAGGATACCCACTCTCACCACTTTACTTCAACATAATATTGGAAGTCTAGTCACAACAATCAGACAAAAATAAATAAATAAAATTCATCTAAATTGAGATGGAAGAAATAAAACTGCCACTATTTGCAGATGCAATGATATTATAAATAGAGAATGCTAAAGAGTACACCAAAAAATTATTGGAATAGATAAATTCAATAAAGTTGCAGGATTAAAAGTTAATATTCAGAAATTGTGTTTCTGTACACTAGTAAACTATCAGGAAAATTCAGAAAACAATATATGTACAATTGCATCAAAAAGAAGAAAATATTTTGAAATAAATTTAAGCAAGAAAGTGAAGGATGTATACTCTAAAAACTAAGATATTGATCAAAGAAAATTAATATGATACAAATAAAATATAAAAATGGTTTGGGAAAATTAATATTGTTAAATATCCATTTTACTAACAAAATCTACAGATTTAATGCAATCCTATCAAAATATCAATGATCTCTTTCACAGTAATAGAACAACAAATCCTGAAATTTATGTGTGACCATGAAAAAACCAAATAGCCAAAGCAGACTAGAGAAATAACAAAGTTGGAGGAATAATGCTCTCTAATTTCAAACTCTACTACAAAGTTATAATAATCAAAATAGTTGGTACTGGGGGAGGGGGATAGACACAGATAACTGAAATAGAATATAACGCTCAGAAATAAACCTGTGCATATTTGGTTGATTTATTTTTTACAAAGGGGGCAAGAACATACAGTGGAGAGAAAACAGTTATCAATAAATGGTATTAGAAATACTGAATCAGTATATGCAAAAAAATGAAACTAGACCATTTTAATACCACATACAAAAATACATTCAAAATGCACTAAAGGAAACTTCCTACTGTTCTCCACAGTGGCTGCACCAATCTGCATTCCCACCACCAGTGCACGAGGGTTCATTTTTCTCTGCATCCGCACCAACACAGATGTGTTGATTTGTTGATAAGTCATTTTGACAGATGTGAGATGGTACTGTCTTGTCGTTTTGATTTGCATCTCTCAGATTATTAGTGACTTTGAGCATGTTTTCATATGTCTCTTGGCCTTCTGTCTTCTTTCAAAAAGTTTCTATTTCGCCAAGACCAGTGTGGCTCAGTGGATAGAGCGTGGGCCCAGGTTTGATTCCAGTCGGGGGCATGTACATTGCTTGCAGGCACGTTTTCCGCTGTGAGGCGTGCAGGAGGCGGCTGATCGATGTCTCTCATCCATGTTTCTGACTTTCTATCTCCCTTCCTCTCTGTAAACAATCAATAAAATATATATATATAAAAAGTTTCTATTTAGGTCCGTTGCCCACTTTTTCATGGGGTCATTTATCTTCCTTTTGTTAAGTTGAATGAGTTCCCTGTAAAGGTTAGAGATTAAAACCTTATGGGTAATAACATTGGCAAATACGTTCTCCCATGTAGTGGGCTTTCTTGTTGTTTTGTTGATGGTTTATATAGCTATGTAAAAGCTTTTTATTTTGATGTAGTCCCATTGGTTTCTTTTCTACTTAGCTTCCATTGCCCTAGGAGCGGTATCAGTGAAGAAGTTCCTTCGGCATATGTCTGAGATTTTTGATGCCTGTGGATTCCTCTAGTATATTTAATGGTTTCTCATCTTATGTTTAAGTCCTTTATCTATTTTGAGTTTATTTTTGTGTATAATGTAAGTTGGTGGTCTAGTTTCATTTTTTTTTTTTTGCATGTATCTGTCCAATTTTCCCAACACCATTTATTGAAGATACTGTACGGAGTTTTTCTCAAAAAACTAAAAATGGAACTCTCATTTGACCCAATGATTCCACTCCTAGGAATATATTCCTAGAAGCTAAAAACATCAATCAAAAAGGATATATGCATCCCTATGTTCATAGCAGCACAATTTACCATAGATAAGATCTGGAAGAAGCCTAAATGTCCATCAGTACATGAGTGGATTAAAAAACTGTGGTACATCTACACTGGAATACTACGCTTTGTTAAAAAAAAAAAAAGGAATTCCTACCATTTGCAACAACATGGATGGAACTGGAGAGCATTATGCTAAGTGAAATAAGTCAGTCAGGGAAAAATAAATATCAATGATCTCACTCTTCTACAAGAAATAATGAACAACATAAACTGATAAACAAAAACAGATCCAGAGATAGGGAAGCATCAATCAGTGTCAAATCTCAGAGGGAAGGTAGGGGAGGGTGGAGTTAAGGGGGAGAAATCAACCAAATAACTTGTATGCATACATATAAGCCTAACCAAGAGTCACAAACAACAGAGGGGTGGGAGCATGAGTGGGGGAGTTTGGGAAGGTAATGGGGGATGAGGAAAAATATGTAATACCATAATCAATAAAGAAATTTAAAAAAATGCACTAAAGACTTAAATGTATGACCTTTAACCATAAACTCCTAGAAGAAATCATAGGCAGCAAATTCTTTGATATCAGTCTTAGAAGTAATTTGTTGACTGCATCACAGGCAACAAAAGCTGTAAAATAAACAACAGGGACTATATCAAACCAAAAAGCTTTTGCATGCTGAGGAAAATTATCAACAAAATGAAAAGTCAGCCTACTAGAAGGAAGAAGATATTTGTAAATGATATTTCTGATAAGGGATTAATATCTAAATATATAAAAATTCATATAACTTGATATAAAAACAATCAATTAAAAATGGACAGAGAACATGAATATATATTTCTCCAAAGAAAGAAATACAAGTGGCCAATAGACATATGAAAAGATGTTCAACATCACTAATCATCAGCAAAGTGCATAACAAAACTACAATGAGATATCACCTCCCATCTATCAAAATGGCTATTATCAAAGAGGCAAATAATAATCTACATGCAAATTGACCACCACTCTGCTACACCCACGAGGCAATCAGGAGCAAGTATGCAAATTCACCCAATAAATATAGTGGCAGCCATGGAGCTGGAGCGAGCAGGAGGCTTGGGTTGCCCCCAGCAATGGAGGTAGCCAAGCTTCCCACACGCCCTGGCTGGCTCTGGCCTCTGCTCAAGGCTACAGAGTTTCAATTATAGACGATAAATAAATCCCAGATACCTGCTTCCAGTCAGCCCTTCCCTCCACTCAAGGGTACAAAATTTCAATTATAGAAGATAAATAAATCCCAGATACCTGCTTCCAGGCATCCCTGGCCTCCACTAAAGGAGGCACTGAAAAAAAGGAGAGGCTGGGAGGTTGGGTCGCCAGAGACATGGCTAGCCAGAAAATGGTCATCACCCCCTCACCCAGGCTGGCCAGGCATCCCAGCAGGACCCCCCACCCTGAAGGTTCTGTGGCCTGCCTGAAAACAGCCCTCAGCCCCTTACCCAAGCTGGCCACACCCCCATGGGGTGAGGGACCCTGCTGGGGGGCTTGCCCAGCCTACAAACAGCCATTAGCCCCTGACAGGCTGGCCAGTCACCACAGTGGGGACCCGCACCCTGAAGGCGGTGTGGCAAGCCTGAAAATGGCCATCAGCTCCTCACCCAGGATGGCCAGGCACCCCAGTGGGACCCCCAACATGATCCAGGACACCCTTCAGGGCAAACCAGCCAGCCCACACCCATGCACCAGGCCTCTATCAATACTAATAAAAAGGTAATACGCTAATTAGACTGGGAGACCTTCCAGATGTTATTCTGGACCAAGCCATGGTGACGGGGCCAAGGTAGAGACAGTTAGAGGCCAAGAGGGGAGGGAAGTTGTGGGTGATCAGGCCAGGGTTGGATGGCAGTTGTGGATGATCAGGCTGGTGGGGGGCAGGGCAATTGGGGGTAAGCAGAGCAGCAGTGGCGCCAGTTGGGGGTGAGCAGGCCATCAGTGGAGGTTAGTGGAGGTCAGTTGGAGGAGATCAGGAAAGAGGGAAGAAGTTTTAAGTGAGTAGGCCAGCAGGGGGCCTTTGGGGGCGAGCAGGCCAGTGGGGAGGGAAGGTGGGGGTGCGCAGGCAAGCAGGGGGGTAGTTGAGTGCTAGCACACTGGCACAGGGGACAATTGGAGGTGATCAGGCTGGCGGGGGCATTTGGGGGCAAGCAGGCTGGTAGTATGGGGCAGTTGGGGGCAACCAGGCTGGCAGGCAGAGTGGTTAGGGGCAATCAGGCAGGCAGGCAGGCAGGTGAGCAGTTAGGAGCCACCAGTCCTGGAGTGCGAGAGGAATGTCCGACTGCTGGTTTAGGCCCAATCCCTGTAAAATGGCAGTAGGACATCCTTTGAGTGGTCCCAGATCGGAGAGGGTACATGCTGGGCACTCCCCACCCCATGCACGAATTTCATGTACCAGACCACTAGTATCATAATAACTATGTATTACTATTGTGACAGATGGTTTCTAGACTTAAGTTGACCAATTTTAAGGTCTATAAATGTCTAATCACTGTGTTGTACACAACACACTAATGTAACATTGTATGTTAACTATAATTTCAAAATTAATTAAAGAAAACCTCAAATAAGTACTGGGCAAGGATATGAAAAATAGAGAACCCACCTACACTGTTGGAAGAATTGTAAATTAGTCCAGTAACTATAGATAACAGTATGGCGATTCCTCAGAAAACTTAAAAATAGAACTAACATATAACCCAGCAATTACACTTCTGGATATTTACTTGTAGAACTTGAAGACACTAATTCGAAATGATATATGCACCCTATGTTCACTGCAGCATTATTTACATTAGTCAAAATATGGAAGCAATCCAGGTCCCATCAGCATACAAATGAATGAACAAGATGTGGTATGTGTATGTATGTGTACGTATACATACACACACACACACACACGCACGCGCGCACACACACACACACAAACAATGAAATATTACTCATTTAAATAAGGAATGAAATCTTGCCATTTACAACAACATAGATGGGCCAAAAGAATGGCATTCTAAGTGAAATAAGTTAGACAGAGGAAGACAAATGTTATATAATTTCACTTATATATGAAATCTGAAGGATAAAACAAATGAACAGGGAAAACAAAACAGAAACAGACTCATAGATACAGAGAACAAACTAATGGTTGCCAAAGAGGAAGAGAGTGGGGAGATGAAGCTAAAAATACAAACTTCAGCTGTAAAATGAATAACTTCAAGGGATGTAATGTACAGTATAGAAGATATAGTCAATAATGTCATAATAAAGTGTTCAGGTGGCAATTTATTAAAATTCTTATGGTGATATCTTCTTATGGTATACATATGTCAGATCACTATACTGTATCCTAAAGCTAATAAATATTGTATGTCAAATATACATTAATTTAAAAATTGTATAGGAACTTAGCAGTAACAATCATGCACACATATACACACAAGAGTTTTTGTTCATAGAACAAGATGAATTCCATACTGACCATGCTAATCAGTGTGGAAATCTGGGCGGGGGGGATTATCAAAAGCATAGCTAGAGAGTGCAGAATAGAGTTTTATTAAAATAGCATGATCAAGTCAATAAAAAAATAAATTTCAAGTGAGGCAGCTAAATTCTACCCTTGTCAGGAAAAGCAAACATACATTGAATGGCCATATTATTATGATCTCTGAATGCATAATAATCTGGCCACTCAGTTTATATCCTATATAATAAAAGGCTAATATGAAAATCGTCCCCTCGACCAGGAGTTTGACCAGCAGGCAGGCAGGAAAACCACCCATGTCCCCTCCCCCTGGCCAGGCTAGCCAGACCCCACCCATGCACAAATTCATGCACAGGGCCAAATTATTATGCATTCAAAGATCATAATAAACTGGCCACTCAATGTAATTAACAATACAAGAATTAGAAGAAATATGAAAAATCTTATCAGAGTGTATATTAGAAAATTCAAAGAAAGATCACTACCTAAGTAAGTGGTTCTCAAATATCAGTATGCATAATATTCACCCAGATTCTCTGGCTCCACCTTTAGAGACTTTGACTCGTAGGTCCTAGTATATTTAAGAAACATTCCAGATGATTTAGATACAGATTTCCCACCACATACAGACATATACTGCCCTCGGTAGGCTGTGTTTCTGATATTTTACCAGAAAACTCAATCAATCCTCTGAGATACATACCACAAACTAGAAAAATGTAGAGAAAAAATTACCTCTACTTCGAAACCTATTGCAGAGGACATACTGTGGAAAATAATTCTATATTCAAAGAAATACACAAATAATTGAAAGCTATTTCAACTTATAAGATAACACTTTCTGAGTACCATATAACAATTGTCATTTTCTAACCAAACTAGCAATGGCCTGTCATATATGGAGAAAATGTGTCAGTATCACCCAGATCTGAAAAGCTTAGTTCCAAATATAAATATGATATAAAGGAGGCCAGGATATTAGTCTATATTTATGGCATTTTCTTTATCACATTCATTTTTTATCACAAATTCCTAAAAGAAAGTAAAGTAAAAAACATGATATAGTTACCCAAAGCAGTGTTTTTCAAATAGCAATCCTTTTGGTCACCTACATCAGAATCACCATGGTGGATTGTTTAAAATGAAGATTCCCATCTTAGTTCTACTAAATCAGAATTCCTAATGGAAGGTGTCAATAAAACACATACACACAGAAACACAGACATGCACACACATACACAAATATTTAACAGAATAATTCAGTGGATTTTATATATTCAGAAATTTGGACAAGCATCACCATAATGAATTATGCAATGTTTTCATAATTCCAAAATGAAACACCTTTAGCATTCACTCTCCAGTTTTTTTCTTCCCCACCCCCACCCAAACTAGGCAACCAGTATTCTACATTCTTTCTACATTTGGCCTATTATGGAAATTTTGCATAAATGCAACCATACAACTAATAGTCCTTCATTACTGTCTTCTATTAGTATAAGGTTTCCAAGGTTTATCCATGCTGTATGAATCAGTACTTCATGTCATTTAATTGCATAAAATATTGTATTGAATGAATATATAAAAATGTCTAATTTACACAAGTATTTCATATGAAGTGGCATGAAGAGAAAATTAGATGCTTGCTTCCAAGCAGAATTCAGGACTTAATCTCATTTATAGGCAATTATCCAGACTCCTGCCATGTTTATTGAGAACAATTATAACCAAAGCCAGTCTGTACAGACTCAAGAAGCTTAGAGCACACACAGTAAATAAGATAAATGATAACAATGACAGGAATGATGGAATTAATTTTACAAATTCAAAAAGAAGGCAAAAAACTAAGCCTTAAAATGACCACATGACAAGGTGTATGACTCTATGGATTTGTGCTGACAGGTATCCATAGCCACATTTGGCTATTTTAATCTAAATTTAAATTAACTAAAATTTTAAAAAGAGTTCTACAGTTGCACTAGCCACATTTCAAATCCACAATGGCCAAATGGATTTGGAAGCTATCACATTGGACAAATCAGACAGAAAATATTTGTATCATTGCAGAAGTTTCTGTTGGAGAATGTTGCTCAAGAGATAACTAAAACTATCACAGCATGACCCATTTATTAGCTAAAAAATATTAATTAAAAGTCTACTGTGTGCAAGGCACTGTTCTATGTACTAGGGATACTATAATGTATAACACAAAATTCTTACCACTGTGAAGCTAAATTACAAATGATGGAAAAGAGAGGATAAAAAATAAAATATGTCACACAATATATTAAAGAGTAAAATATAAAAATGTAAGGGAACAGCCCTAACTGGTTTGGCTCAATGGATAGAGCGCTGGCCTGCAGACTGAAGGGTCCCAGTTTCAATTCCAGTCAAGGGCATATACCTTGGTTTCAGGCACATCCCCAGTTGGGGGTGTGCAGGAGGCAGCTGATTGATGTTTCTTTCTAATTGATGTTTCTAACTCTCTATCCCTCTCCCTTCCTCTCTGTAAAAAATCAATAAAATATATTTTTAAAAATATGAGGGAACAAAAATAAAAGATGCAATTTTAGTTACCATAGTCTGGGAAAGTATCTATGATAAAGTGATATTTACGTAAAAATCTGAAAAAAAAAGTTGAAAGTCAGCCTTACAAATATATTAGACAAAAATATTAGAGAAAGAGAAAATAGTTAAAGCAATAGCCTGAGGCAAGTATAGGCTGGGCATGTTCCTAAATACAAGGCAGCTACTGTGGTTAGAAGATTGGAACATGTGAAAGAGTAAAACCAAAATATAAGCAATTGTGTAGAAAATGTAGATTTTCTGGTGAAAAACTTAATGTTGTTTCAAAAGTTTTCTTAGGTTGGTAAATACAGAAGATTTTTTATATGTCAAATGAATTTCTAAGTTAAGAGAAATACATCTGAAATAGCAGTATGGGGACTTCCATGGGTTATTTCAACAGCAAAACAACTATAAGTAGAGAAAATTATTGCAAGAAAAATATAACCATTTAGAATCTCTCCAAACTGTCCTGATGGCATACACCAAATAGATAAGCCCTATATCCTTGTCAGATCCAGCCAAGAACACAGGGCTTTCTATGCCCCAAAAGAGGTCTTTAGCATTTCTAATCCCACTCTCAGTCTTTGGTTGCAGAAGCTCCATCTGTGGTAAGCAATTAGAAAGACCTGAGCAGAACATGGATGATGAGCCAGATACAGAAGGTCACCAGGGTAGAAATCTCCAGGGTGGCCTTTCCTTACCTAGCATATAAATGGTCATTAGCATAAATGGTTTGGATCCCCCTGACCTTTCCTCCTTAAAGATAACATCTAGGGCTCATTTGCATTTCAGCTCCAAGCCCAGAAAAGCAGCAAAACCAGACCAGTGACCCCATGGCTGACCTCAGGACCAGCTGCATTAGATAATGACCCCCTGTCCTGGTGACAACCAATCAATCAGTAGAGACCCAGACTCTGAAAGAACACACCTGAAGATCTGCTTCATATTCTGTAGATCTTCCCCTGGGACCTCCCCTCAAATTATCACCTTTAAAACCCTCAGGACTAAGGACCCAGAACTCTCTCCCTCTCAGGAGTATGCCCTCTTTTCCCCTCTCCCTTCCCCTTGCCCTTCACCCAAGCGTTTACCATTACCTTCCTCACTCCCAAGCTCCTAGAGCCCTTCCTTCCCTTCTATAACTGGTGTCCTCAGCCCCTACAGTCTACAAATTACTTATTCTACCTTTGTCATTTTATAAATAAATGTTCTCTTATAGTTTAAGTCTTGGCTTTGAATACTTTCTTAGCCAGAACTCAAGTACCAAAGTTGCTGAATCCAAGTCCGGTCTGATCCCATCAGTCCAACACCTAGTGCCCTTCCTGCCACCTACAACAAAACCATGCTTTAAAAAAGTAAAGTAAGGTATGAAGACAATGTGTAATCAAATAGAAAATGTCGATAAATAGAAATTACTTTTTTAATTGAAATTATTAGGATGACATTAGTTCACCAAACCATACAAGTTTGAAGTGTACAATTCAACAAAACATCATCTGCACACTGTATTGTGTGTCCACCACCCAAAGCTAAGTCTCTTTTAATCCCTAATTATCCTCCCTTTGACCACCTCCACCTAACACCACCCTTTTCATCTGGCTGTCACCACACTGTTGTCTTTGTCTACATGTTTTATATATATATACTAGAGGCCTGGTGCATGGAAATTCATGCACAGAGGAGGGGGGTACCTCAGCCGGGCCTGCCCCCACCACAGTCCGAGAGCCCTCACAGGATGTCCTACTGATGGCTTAGTGCCGCTCCCTATGGGGAGTGGGCCTAAGCCGAAGTCTGGCCTCCCTCTGCAGGAGGCAACTGGACAATCAGGTATATAGATACTTTCTGGAGGCAGCATGGACTCCTTCCATATTTCTTTCCTCTGTGGTTGGCAAACAGGGAACTAAAAGGTAGAGACAGAACTGTGGCCAGGCCTGGGCCTTTTGTAGGCAGTGGAAAGAGGAATAGGGCTGGGGAAAACCTAGACACGTTTCCTTCCATTGTCTTCCCTTCCTCTGGGCCCTTCCCTCAGTTTTTTCCTTTTTGTGGTGGATGCTCAGGCCACGGACCAACCGGAGCCCAGCAATGGTGGTGTTCAGCCCCCTCACTTCTCAGCTAAATATACAGCTGCCTCCTATTCCAAGCAGCGCTATTTTCAAGTGACTAAAGTGCTGGGAATCCACAGCTCCTAGCCACTCCCCTCTCAGTTTCATCCTTGAGTTGGTTGCAAAGTTCACCAAGATCCCAAAGCAGCTCTGTGCTGGGGGGATTCGGGATGGGGGGGAGATTCACACAGGCAGTGCCATGTCCCAGGTCAGGCACACAGGAAGGCAGTGTCACATCCCAGGTCAAGGACACAGGCAGGCAGTGTTATGTTCCTGGCCAGGGATGCAGGCAGCCAACTTCACCTCAGTGCTGGGTGGGATGTTAGCGCTGGGCAGGCTGGGCATGCCTCCACTGGGGGCGTAGTCCCTGCTCCCGCCCCTCCCCCCAGGTCCTGTGCATACCCAATCCATTGACTGGTTATGACTAGGATACTATAATGGACAAATTAGCATATTACATCTTTATTATATAAGACTAGAGATCCAGCGCACAAAATTGTGTGTGTATAGGATCCCTAGGCCTACTCTGCGATCAGTGCCATTTTCTGCCCACTCACCAATCCCTGCCACCGCCAGCAACCCAATTACCCTCACAGGCCCTTGCCCTGCCCTCCTTCAGCTGCCATCCACTGGGTTCCGTTTGCAGGCCCTTGTCCTACCCCACCACCAGCCGATTTCCCTCGCAGGCCCCCTACCTCATAGTGACTGGTCCAATGGTCATTCTGCTCGTTACACTTCTGGTATGGCCTTTTATTATAAAGGATATATATATATATAGTTTTTCATTAATAACTTCACCTTAAAAAAGAAGGAAATCTTACCTTTTGCGAAAGCATTGATGGACCTGGACAGTATTATGCTAAGTGAAATAAGCCAGTCAGAGAAAGACAAGTGCCATATTATTTCAATTATATGTGGAATCTAACAAAGAAAATAAACTAACAAAGAAGAGATGGACTCATGGTTACAAAGAACAGACTGATAGCTGTCAGAAGGAGGGCTTTGGGGTCTAGGTGAGAAGAACTTAGGGATTTACCAAAAGAAAACAAAGAAAGATTCATGAACACAGACATGATTGTTAGAGAAAGAGGGTGTGAAGGATGTAAAAGAGAAAAGTATGAGGATAAATAGTATGAGGAAGGAGACTTGACTTGGGGTCATAAACACACAACACAATATGAAGATGCTACATTGTAGAATTGTATACCTGAAACCCATATAATTTTACTAATCAGTGTCATTCCAATAAATACAATAAAAAAGGATATGAATAAGAAATTTGCAAAGAAGTAAATGGAATAGCAAATAAGTGCATGAAAACATCAAAGAAATGTTATTTCGTACAAATATGATATTTAAAATGTTAAAGTCTTAGAATGCACATTCTGGCAAAGATGTGGGGAAATGAGGAGTCATATAGTACTGGTGAAAGTATGAATATCAAAAAAAAAAACCACAACATGGCAGCATAGGTGAAAACCTAAACTGCTGCCTCGCACAACAATTTCAAAACTACAACTAAAACACAAAACAGACATCATCTAGAACTACAGGAAAGTTGGCTGAGGGGAAATTCTACAACGAAAAGGAAAGAGAGGGGCTCACAGAGACTCAGAGGAGTGGCAAAAAGCTGAGGTATGGAGATGCATGGGTGGAGAGAGCAGGTGCCAGAGTGCCTGGCTGGCTTTCTCTGGAGGGAGGGATTTGGAGACTCCCAACTGCATTGGGCCCCTTATCCAGGGGCACTGAACCCCAGGTCCAGCTGAGACACATACAGGGAAAGTTTGGACTGTGAAAGGGGAGAAGTGCACGTAGGATTGGAGGAACTGTGACAGGGCAAAAGTCTGGTGGTGCACACAGCACTGCACGCACAGGACTGACTGCTGATTGTGCCACTAGCTTTCACAAGTGGGCAGGAGACAGAGCCTACAAACTTTGCCACTTCTAACTCCACTAAACCCCAGTTTCGGGCAAAACCCTGGGGACCCAGACTCATATGGTCCTGGAGCACAGGGGAGCCGGAAAGACAGTGGTCTAAAGGCACTATGTACGTGCACAGGGACCACTCCAGCAACTACCCAGAGTCATGTGAGACCCAGGGGGCATGGATGGTGGGGCTGAGTGGAAGGGAAGGCGGTCTGTTAAGCCCTGAGACTCTAGCCATCCCAAGCTCAACAGTGAGTCTTTGGCAGTTTTGCAAGTCTTGTATCATTAGGTTGATTCCAACACAGAAGTTCTCTCGGTATAGTGAAAAGGCAGAGACAAAAGAAGAGATCACAAACAAAAGAAATGGAGGAGAACAAAAGACTGGATATAGAGTTCAAAACCACGCTTATAAGGTTTTTAAAGAATATCCTAGAAAAGATGAATAAATTTAGTGAGACCCAAGAGGAGATGAAAAGGGACCAACTAAAGATGAAAAAGGACCAACTAGAGATGAAAAAG
Source organism: Lasiurus borealis (assembly GCA_004026805.1). Classification (NCBI taxonomy): domain Eukaryota; kingdom Metazoa; phylum Chordata; class Mammalia; order Chiroptera; family Vespertilionidae; genus Lasiurus; species Lasiurus borealis. Next base: position 23,299 of record PVJN01018375.1, read on the forward strand.
GACCAACTAGAAATTAAGCATACACTGACTGAAATAAAAAATATTATACAGAGACCTAACAGCAGACAAGAGGAAGGCAAGAATCAAGTCAAAAATTTGAAATATAAAGAATCAGAAAACACTCAACTGGAAAAGCAAAAAGAAAAAAGAATCCAAAAATGTGAAGATAATGTAAGGAGCCTCTGGGACAGCTTCAAGCGTACCAACATCAGAATTGTGGGGGTGCCAGAAGGAGAGAGAGAGCGAGATACTGAAAACCTATTTGAAGAAATAATGACTGAAAACTTCCCACATCTGGTGAAAGAAATAGACTTTCAAGTCCAGGAATCACACAGAACCCCATATAAAAGGAATCCAAAGAGGACTACACCAAGACACATCATAATTAAAATACCAAGAGCAAAAGCCAAAGAGAGAATATTAAAAGCAGTAAGAGAAAAACAGTTAATTACCTACAAGGGAGCACCCATACGATTGTCAGCTGATTTCTCAACAGAACCTATGCAGGCCAGACAGGAGTGGCAAGAAATATTCAATGTGATGAATAGCAAGAACCTACAACCAAGAATACTCTATCCAGCAAAGCTATCATTCAGAATTGAAGAGCAGATAAAGAACTTCACAGATAAGAAAAAGCTAGAGTTCATCAACACCAAACCAGTATTATATAAAATGCTTAAAGGTACTTTTTAAGAAGAGAAGGAAGAAAAAGGTAAAGATAAAAATTATGAACAACAAATACATATCTATCAACAAGTGAATCTAAAAATTAAGTGAATTAAAAATCTGATGAACAGAATAAATTGGTGAATATAATAGAAAGGGAGTAGATGGTCAATTCTCAGGGAGAAAGGGGTGAAGGGGTGAAGGGGTGCAGGAGAGACTGGATGAAAATTATACATGAGGACAATGCAGGTGGGAGGTAAGGGTAGAGGGAGGCATGGGGGCTGGGTGGAAGGAAGCTATGGGGGGAAAAAGGAACAAATGTAATAATCTGAACAATAAAGATTTATTAAATAATAAAAAAGAAAGTGTGAATATCCACCAACACTTCGGAAAGCCATGTCACAATATCTTGTAAAACTGAATATAAACATACTCTGACATCTATAGTTTTACTTCTAGGTAAGTACTCCAGCGAAACCCTCAGACATGTGCTCCAGAAGACTTGACACAGTATATTGTTTAAATATTATGTTTTTAATCATTATCATAAAGTATTACAGATGTCTCCCCTTTCCCCCCAATTGCCCAACTCTCCCTCGTTCCCATCCTGCCCCAAGTCTTCACCACCTTATTGTCTAAGTCCATAGATCATGCATATATGCACATAATACCATTGGTTAACCTCTTCCTGCACTGTCCTTCCCCCTTTTCTTTGAGATTCGGTGGTCTGTTCCAGGTTTTCATGTCTCTCATTCTATTTTACTCACCAGTTTATTTTGTTCCTTAGATTTCTTGTTTATTTTGATTTTTAGATTCAATTGTTGATAGATATGTATTTATTACCATTTTGTTGTTCCTATTGTTTTATTTTTCTTTCTCTTCTTTTTTCTTTCTTTTTACGCTATTCTTTTTTTAATTAAATCTTTATTATTCAGATTATTACATTTGTTTCTCTTTTTTCCCCTCCATATCTCCCCTCCACCTGGCTCCCACCCCTCCGTCTACCCTTACCTGCCTCCTGTTGACCTCAGTCATAGGTGTATGATTTTTGTCCAGTCTCTCCCTGTACACCCCTCACCCCTTTGCCCCTGAGAATTATCAGTCCACTCCCTTTCTCTGCTCCTGATTCTATTATATTCACCATTTGAAAAAATCAAATGTTTAACATTTGGCATTTTAATTATAATGTGTCTTTGGGTGGGCCCCTTTGGGTTTCTCTTGTTCGGGACACTGCACTTCCTGGACATGTAAGTGTATTTCTTTCACAAGGTAGGGGAAGTTTTCTGTTATTATTTCTTCAAATAAGTTTTCAATAGCTTGTACTCTTATTCTGGCACCCCCATAATGGGAATGTTGGTATGCTTGAAGTTGTCCTAGAGGATCATTATACTATATTCATATTTTTAATTTTTTTTAATTTTTGCTCTTTATTGGGTGTTTTTTGCTTCCTCATATTCCAAATTATCTACTTGATTATAGGAATTCACTACTCTACAGTTGAATCCCTGTAAATTATTCTTTCTTTCAGTTAGTGTATGCATAATTTTTGACTGGTCCTTTTTCATATCTTTGACATTCTCACTAAGATCATTGAAAATCTCACTAAGTCCTTTGAAGCTCTCTTTAAGATACCATTGTTTTGAACTCTGTATCTAGTAGTTTGCTTGCTTCCATTCCAGTTCTTTTTCTGCAGATTTCTTCTATTCTTTCATTAGTGACATGTGTCTTTGTCTCCACATTTGGCTGTTTCCCTGTGTTTGTTTATATATATTGGGTAGAGCTGCAATACTCCTGGAATTGATAGAGTGACCTAGCATAGTAGGTGTCTTGTAGGGCTCAGTGGCTCAGTCTCCCCAGTCACCTGAGCTGGGCACTCTAGGTTTGCCCCTGTGTGGGCTGTGTGCATAGTCATCTTGTAATTGAACCTTGACTGCTGTTGACAGTACTGGGAGGAATTGACTCCACTCCAATTGGTTGTGCGACCAGCTATGAATACAGTGGAGAGCTACTGTGCAGGAGACACCCCTATTGGAGCAGAATTTGTTTCAGTGGGGCCTGGGTGCTTACTGAGTTGGCTCCTTGAGTGTGTTGTGCATGGATGTGTACCAGTAAAGTTATAATATGGTATGTTCTGAAGCTATAGCTCTGGGGTCTCCCCAAAGGTGCAAAGTCAACAACTGCCTGAGGATGTGGTACATCTATACAATTAAATAGTACACAGATATAAAAAAATAAATAACTCTTACCATTTGCAACAGCATGGATAGACATGGAGAGTATTATGCTATACAGAATAAGCCAGTCAGAGGAAGTCAAGTATCACATATATAGAATCTAATGAACAAAACAAACTGATGAACAAAAATAGATCTAGAGATATAGACATATGGAACAGACTGTCAAACCTCAAAGGGAAGGTAGGGGAGTATGGATGGGAGGTGAGAGATCAATCACTGAACTTGTATGCATATATGCATAACCCAGAGACACAGATAATAAGGTGGTGAAGGACTGGGGGTGATATGGGGGCAGGCTAGAAAAGGTCAATAGGGACATATGTAATACTTTCAGCAATAAGTATTTTTTTAAAAGGACTATATTGTTAAATTAACAGATTTCCCTACTATTTAAAAAAAAAAAAGGAACTTCCTGGGTCTCCAGGAGCCTCCTTATAGCTCAGCCACAATCCCTGTTGGTTTTTACAGCCTGAAGTTACAAGTAGTTCTCTTACAAGCTCTGGAATCCTGGGCTGAATATCTGGTACAGCGCTGGGTCCCTTTGTACCTCCATGGAGGACTCTGGAGCTGAGATATCCCTCCTGATTGAAAAAAAAAACGCCAAGACCCTAGCTGGCTTTGCTCAGTGGATAGAGCATGGGCCTGTGAACAGAAGGGTACTACGTTCAATTCTCAGGTTGGATTCCAGTCAAGGGCACATAGATTGGTTACAGGCTCCTCCCCAGCTCAGGCCCTGGTCAGGGCATGTACAGGACACAACCAATTGATGTGTTCCTCTCACACTGACATTTATCTCTTTCTTTCCCTTTCTCTTCCACTCTCTCTAAAAATCAATGAAAAAATATCCTCAGGTAGGGATTAACAAAAAATAAAAATTAAAAAAAAATAAATACCACATATGGGTGTCAGACCAGACTGTTCTGTGCCTGCACCCTTCCTACCAGCCTCCTTATGCTTCTTTCTTTACTTGTCTAGTTGTAGGACTTACATTCAGACAAATTTCAGGTGGTTCGGAATGATGGTTGTTCTGTATTTTAGTTGTAATTTTGATGTAGTTGTGGGAGGCATCGAGTATTGGAGTTTACCTACACTGCTGAGGTAGGGAGATGTGCACATGGAGAGAGCGGGTGCCAGAGTACGTGGCTGGCTATCTCTGGCAGGAGGGAAATGGAGACTCCCAATGGCATTGAACCCCTTATCCTATGACACAAAACCCAGGTGCAGCTGGGGGGGAGTTTGGACTGTGATAAGGGAGAAGTGCATGGAAATTTGGGTGAGTAGCAGGAGAGCAGAAGTCAGGCGGTGCAAAAGACTGACTGCTGATTGTGCCACTGGCATTCACAAGAGGGTGGGATCAAAGCATGCCAACTGTGGCACTTCTAACTCCACTAAACCTCGGTTTCAGGCGAAACCCTGGGGACCCAGATTCATAAGGTCCCGGAGCCCAGGGAAGCCAGAGGGGCAGCAGCCTAGAGGCACTTTGAGAAAGAGCATGTGCACGCACAGGGACTGCTTCAGCTATTATCCAGTCACGTGAGACTCGGGGCCGTGGAGGGCAGGGCCGACTGAAAGGCAAGGCGGTCCTTTAACCCCTGAGACTCCACCCATCCCAAGCTCAACAGAGAGGCTTTTGCTGTTTTGCAAGTCTGGTATCATAAGGGAACTTTGGGTCAACCCTATTCCTCATAATAGGGGTGCCAGAAGGAAAGTAAACTGAGCAAGGAATAGAAAACATGTTTGAAGAAATAATTTCAGAAAACTTCCTGATACAGGGAACTAAAAACTCACACAAGTCCAAGAATCTCACAGAGTGCCAAAGAAAATGAACTCTAGAAGACCAACACCAAGGCACATTATAATTAAACTGGCAAACACCACCAACAAGTAAGAATCTTTAAAGCGGCCACAGAGAGACAGAACATTACCAACAAAGGATCCTCCATCAGACTAGCAACTAATTTCTCAACAGAACACATCAGGTCAGAAGGGAATGGAATGAAATATACAAAGCCATGCAAAGTCAGAGTCTGAATCCAAGAATACTGGACCAAGCAAGGCTATCAATCAAAATTGAGTGTGAAATCAAGAGCTTCACAGACAAAAAAGAACTAAGGAAGTTTATTACCACCAAACTAGCAATACAAGAAATGCTAAAGGGTGTGATGTCAAAAGAAGAAATAGGTAGCAAAGAAGGAACACAGGCATAAAGAATAAAAATGGTGACAAAAAAGTACCTATAAATGAAAACTTTAAATGTAAATGGATTAAATGCCCCAACCAAAAAACATAAGGTAGCTGAGTGGATATGAAAACCTGACCCATATATCTGCTGTCTATAGGAAACCTACATCAGAAAAAAAGACGCACACAGACTGATGGTGAAGGGATGGAAAAAGATTTTTCAGGTGAATGGAAATGAAAAAAACAAAACAAAAACAAAAAAAACCCCACTGGGGTAGCAATACTTATATATGACAAATTAGATCTGAAAGTGAAGGAAATAACAAGAGATAAGGAATGCCACTTCATGATATTAAGGGGAAGCAATTCAACAAAATGATATAAATCTGGTAAACATATACATATCCAATACAGGCATTCTAACTAAGCAGTAAATCACTAACATTTTTCTTAACATTTTTTTCTGACATATATCCTCAGACAAGGGAAAGAAAAAGAAAATGTAAGCAAACAGGACTATATCAAACTAATTATTGTTCCTGAATAATTACCCACATTTACCCCAGCAGATCAACCTCAGTGCCGGACCCCTGAGAACGTGTCAGAGGGCTGCGCCGGCAAAGGTTCCTCCACAAAGGAACAGGACACCTGAGCCAATTTATCCACAGTGCACTCTGGGAGCAGCTGTGAGTCTCTGCTGGGTATTATTCAGCACAGAAAAGGGTGCCCTGCCATGCAGTAGAATTTCTGAAATCCCCCTTCCTGAATAATTACTCACATTTACCCCAGCAGCTCAATCTCAGTACAGGACCCCTCAGAGTGCATCAGAGAGCTGCTCCAGCAAAGTCTCCTTCACAAAGGAATAGGATGCCTATCTGTCCACAGCGTCCTCTGGGAGCAGCTGTGAGTTGCTGCTGGATGTGATTTGGAACAGACAAGGGCACCCTTCCCCACAGTAGAGATTCTGAATTTCCTCTTCCTGAATAATTACCCAAATTTACCCCAGTGGTGCAACCTCAGTTTCAGGAACCCTCAGAGTGCCTTAGAACACTGCGCCTGGCAAACGTACCTCCACAGCTGTGAAGTTCCAACAGGCAGGCATCCTGAGCCCATTTATCCACAGGGAGCCCTTGGGAGCCACTGTGAGCTCTCCCTGGGTGTGACCTCGAACAAACAGGGGCACACTACCATCCAGTAGGAGAAGTTTTGAATTCACTCATCCTGGATACCTGCCCATAGAAACCTCAATTACACAGCTACAGTGCCAAGGCCCTTCAGAGTGCTTTAGGGTGCCTTGCTGGCAATCTTACTGTGGGTGCTCCTGTGAGCTGCCAATGGAAGTAAGTGCCTATCAACCACAGGTGCACCAGCAAAAGCTGAGTCTGCCCACCCCACAACTATAGAACTCTAGACACCACAGTCAAACCTCTCCAGAGTGTAGGCCCCTGAGCCACATCACCATGATAGTCGATTCCTTGTTGGCAGTGGGAGTCCCCGCTGGGCATGCATGATATCAATTAAGGGTGCAAAACAACAATAATAGGGATATTCCCCTCCATGGTTGCCAACTTCTAGACACCACAGTAGTGCCTCTCAAGCTCAGAGGTCTACATCAAGAGAACAAAAAGAGCTCAAGTAAGGAGCTACAATAGATTAACAAGCACTGGATAACTGAAAGAATAAATGAGCAGCACTATTCCCAAAAGAACCTGGAAGGTAAAGCAATTGGATCTACAATTAAAACATTACAGTAAAACATGGAAAGACAAAAAAGCAATCCACCAAAGGAAGGAAGAAGAGCAATCACCAGAAAGGGAGTTAAATGAAACTGAGGCTAGGAGCATATCACAGAAAGAATTCAGAGTAATGGTTTTAAGGATTGTTAAATGGCTGGATGACAAATACACACAACTTAACAAAAAATACACACAACTCAATAAGAACTATAAGGAGATGAATGAGAATGTCACCAACATGAAAAGAAACCAAGAGGAGATGAAGAATAACATAACTGTAATAAAGAACACAATGGAAGGCCTACACAGTAGACTAGAAGAAGCCGAGGACCACATCAGCGAATTAGAAGACAAGGTAGTAAAAAACATACAAACACAACAGCAACTGGAAAAAAGACTTAAAAAGCAAGATGAGAGTCTTTGGGAGCTGTGGGACAACAAAAAAAGGAACAACATTCGCATAATAAGGATACCAGAAGGAGAGGAAGAGAAGCAAGGAATAGAAAACCTGTTTGAAGAAATAATGACAGAAAACTTTTCAGATATTGGCAAGAAAAATACTATGCAAGTCCAGGAATTACACAGAGTCCCAAAGAAGTTGAACCCGAAAAGAACATAGAGAAACATCATAATTAAATTGGCGAACACTGTCGATAAAGTGAGAATCTTAAAAGTTTCCAGAGAGAGGAAGAAATTTACCTACCAAGGATCTCCTATTAGAATATCAACTGATTCCTCAACAAAAACACACCAGGCCAGAAGGGAATGGAATAAAATATAAAAATTGATGCAAAGCAAGGGACCGACCCCAAGGATACTATAACCAGCAAGGCTATCATTTAAAATTGAATCAGGAGTTTTCAGACAAGAAAGGGCTAAGAGAGTTTATCACTACCAAGCCAACAATGCAAGAAATGCTAAAAGGACTGCTATAAAAAAAGAATGGGAAAAGCAGGAAGAAACACGAACACTAAGGAAAAATATGACAACAACCATGAACTTGTTAATAATAACATTAAACATAAATGCATTAAATGCACCAATAAAAGACATAGAGTAGCTGAATGGGTAATAAAACATGACCCATATATTTTCTGTATAAAAGAGACAATCCTCAGAGCAAAGGATTCATACAGACTGAGATAGAAGGGATGAAAAAACATTTTTTCAGGAAATAGAAATAAGAAAAAAGCTGGGGTTGCAATACTTATATCTGATAAAATTGACCTTGAAGCAAAGGCTTTAACAAGAGATAAGAAAGAACACTACAGGCCTACTTTAAAAAAAAAAAAAGAAAAAAAACACAAGAAAAAGTGATAATGAATCATCTAACACAACAACTCAAAAGAATTAGAAAGAGAGCAACAAGAAAACCCACAGTAAACACAAGGAAGGAAATAAAGATCAGAACAGAAGTGAATGACATGGAGACCAAAAAAAAAAAAAAGAAAGAAAGAAAAAGAAAGAAAAGAAACAATACAAAAGATAATGAAAACTGAGAGCTAGTTATTTGAAAGGATAAACAAGATTGATGAACCTCTAGCCAGGCTCACCAAGAAGAAAAGAAAGTGGACCCAAATGCACAAAATCAGAAAGGAAGGAGATGAAATGACAAGAGGCTCCATAGAAATACAAAAGATTGTTTAAAAAAACTATAAACAACTCTATTCTAACAAATTACACAACCTAGAGGAAATAGACACATTCCTAAAAAATGCAACCTTCTAAAACTCAATTAAGAAGATTCTAAAAATCTCAATATAGTGATAAGTAAGGAAGAAATTAAAGCAGTCATCAAAAAACTTCAAGCAAACACAAGTGTGGGGCCAGATGGTTACACAGGGGACTTTTACCAAACATTCAAGGAAAGACTAAAATCTATCTTCCTGAGACTATTCCAGAAAATTCAGGAGGAAGAAACACTTCCAAACTCCTTCTTTGAAGCCAGCATCAACATAATACCAAAACCAGATAAAGATAACACAATGAAAGAGAATTACAGGCCGATATCTCTCATGAACATAGATGCCAAAATCCTCAAAAAAACTCTAGCAAATCGAATCTAGTAGTACATCAGAAAGATCATACTCGATGACCAAGTAGGATGTATCCCGGGGTTGCAAGGAATTTACAATATGAGCAAATCAATAAACGTGATGTATCACATAAATAAATTGAGAGATAAAAATTACAATCATATCAATTGATGGAGAAAAAGCATTTGAAAAAAGCCAACAACCTTTCTTGATAAAACTCTCAGCAAGGTGGGAATAGAAGGATCATAACTCAACATCATAAAAGCCAAATTTGACAAACCCAAAAACAACATCATACTCAATGGGCAAAAACTAAAACCATTTCACCTAAGAACAGGAACAAGACAGGGATGCCCACTCTCACCACTTCTATTTAACATAGTGCTAGAAGTATTAGCCATTGCTATCAGACAAGAAAAAGAAATAAAAGGCATCCAAAAATGGAAAAGAAGAATAAAACTGTCCTTATTTGCAGGTGATATGATACTTCACATAGAAAACCCTAAAGACTCCATCAAAAAATTATTGGACTTGAAAAATGAATTCAGCAATGTAGCCAGATATAAAATTAATGCCAAGAAATATATGGCATTTCTATACACCAATAAATGAACTTACAGAAAGAGAGTATAAAAAAAAATCCCATTTACCATTGCACCAAAAAAATTAAGATACAGTGGTACTTCGAGATAAGGGTTTAATTCGTTCCATAACCTTGCTCGTATATCAAGTTGCTCGTATCTCAAAGCAAATTTCCCCATTGAAATCAATTGAAATGCCGTTAATCCGTTCCAGCCCCCAAAATGCCACCCCAGTTGTTCTTGTTACCTGTTTTTGAATAAGAAAAATGTATTTATAAATGACAAATATTGTATAAAAACATAATAAAAGAGAATGTAAAGGAATAAACTAGTTTTATAAAGTGTATTTACGTACTCGTTACACTCTTAATGCTACACTTTATCCCTAAACTGAATGTAACTTAACTAAACTTCACTGAACTTAATTGCCTCTGGCATTTGCATTTTTGTCCGATTAAAAAAAAAAAAAAAACATGTCCAATGAGGTTTGCCTCTTACTCCCTTTCAGAATGTTTCTGAAATGGGTGAGGCAAGTTTCATTGAACAGCTCCGATGCACGACCAGTAGCAACTTTTTCGGGGTGTTTCTATTCCACAAAGTGTGACACCCTCTCCCACATTCCTAAGATCTCCTTTTTCTCACTTGTAGAGATCTCCTCCACCTCTGGCTCCTCCTCGAAACCAATTTCTTGGAGAACCTCCGCATCTTGCTGAAATGCAACTCTTGTAACTCCTCCGTGGTGAGTTCCAGAGAGTGCTCCTCGACAAGCTCATTCACGTCTCTCTCATCCACCTCCAGGCCCATGGATTTTCCCAGAGACACTATCTCCTCCTCCACTGGCACCTCGGGTTCGAATCCTTTGAAGGTCCTTTCGGCTACAGCCTCAGGCTACAGCTTCTTCCATGCAGAGGTCAAAGTCCTCTTGTAACACCAGCCAGGCCTGATCAATAATTCTGAGGCATATCACAATGCTAAAGTGGTTCTTCCAGAACTCTCGAAGGGTAAGGTTTGTGTTCTCCGTCACCTCAAAGCAGCGCTGGAAAAGGTGCTTGATGTACAGCTTTTTAAAATTAGAAATCATCTCTTCATCCATGGTCTTCAGGATAGGAATGGTGTTGGGAGGTAAGTAGACAACATGTATAAACTTGAACTCTTCCAGGAGTTCATTTTCGAGGTTCGGTGGGTGAGCAGGAGCATTGTCAAGGACGAGGAGGGCTTGCATGGTTTGGTTGTTTTCCTGTAGATATTTCTTAACAGAAGGGCCGAAAACCAGGTTTACCCACTCCACAAAGAACTGCCTGGTGACCCATGCCTTTGGGTTTGCCCTCCACATAACTTGTAGTTTATCTTTTAAAATCTTATGTGACTTAAAGACTCTGGGGTTTTCCAAGTGGTATATGAGCAGAGGCTTGATCTTGAAGTCGCCACTTGCATTGGCGCACAGTGCGAGAGTTAGCCTATCCTTCACGGGTTTGTGGCCTGGCATCGCCTTCTCCTCTGCCGTTATATAAGTCCTATTCAGCATCTTCTTCCAGAAAAGCCCTGTCTCATCACAGTTGAAGACTTGCTGGGGGATATATCCTTTGGCTTCTATCAGTTCAGAAAAAGTTTTGCGGTAATCCTCAGCTGCCTTCACATCTGAACATGCTGCCTCACCATGCCTGACGATGGAGTGAATGCCAGACCTTTTCCTGAAGTTATCAAACCAGCCTCTACTGGCTTTAAATGAGTCTTTCAATGCTTTGTCCGTGGAAGTGCGTGGGGTCTGCTCCAGCAAATCACCGTAAATTGCTCGCGCCTTCTCGCATATGATGCCTTGTGTTAATGTATCTCCTTTAAGCTGCTTCTCCGTCACCCACATCATCAGTACATGCTCCATGTTTTCATGGAGAGAGCTACGGAGCATAGAAATTATTGTAACGCCCTTAGCTCACCCACATCATTAGTAGATACTCCATCTTTTCATGGAGAGAGCTACAGAGCATAGAAATTATTGTAACGCCCTTAGCTCACCCACATCATCAGTAGATGCTCCATCTTTTCATGGAGAGAGCTAATGAGCATAGAAATTATTGTAACACCCTTAGCTGGCATTATACCCTTTATCGACTCCTTCTGTTTAAGCACTGTGCATATCATTGAAGTACTACGCCCGTATTGCCTCGCCAAGTCAGCCACTCGCATACCTTGCTCATATTTTTCTATGATTTCAGGCTTTAATTCAATAGACATCATCCTCTTCTGAGCACTGACCTTTCCACTCGCTTTCTTTGGACCCATGGTTATAAAAAGAAATGTGATAAAGTATGTAAATGCAGAAAAGATGCTTCGACAACGAGGTAAACAAGCACACTGACTGAGGCGTGGGAAACTGTGAGAACCTCAAGTTGAGGTAACCTGGTGGGTCGTGTGCAGCCGGCCAATCCGCGAGATTACTCGTATCTCAAATGTTGCTCGTATTTCAAAGCAAAAAATCGCTCACTTGACGGCTCGTATCTCAAAAATCTCAGGTGTTAGGGCACTCATACCTCGAAGTACCACTGTACGTAGGAATTCACTAAGGAGGTAAAAGACCTATACATGGAAAACTACATGATACTGGAAAAAAAAAACACAAAAAAAAGAGGAACACATAAAAAGATAGAAGAGCATACCATGTTCATGGATTGGTAGTATCAAGATCATCAAAATGTTCATACTACCCAAAGCAATCTATGAATTCAATTAACTTCCCATTAAAATACCAATGGCATATTTCACAGACCTACAAATAACTTTCCAAACATTGACTTGGAATGAAAAGGACCCCAAATAGCTGTAGCCATCCTGAGAAAGAAGAACAAAGTAGGTGGGATATCAATACCAGATTTCAAGGTGTATTACAAAGCCACTGTTCTTAAAACAGCATGGTACTGGCACAAGATCAGACATATAGATTAATGGAATAGAATAGAGAGCAGAGAAATCGACCTAAACCACTATGCCCAATTAATATTTGACAAAGTAGGCATGAATATACAATAGAGTCAAGACAGTCTCTTCAACAAATGGCTTTGGGAAAATTGGACAGAAACATGCAAAAATATGAAACTAGATCACCAATTTACACCATACAAAAAAATAAACTCAAAATGGATAAAGGATGTAAAAATAATATGGGACACCATAAAAATACTAGAGGAATGCATAGGCAGCAAAATCTCTGACATATGCCAAAGGAACTTCTTTAATGATACTGCTCTTAGGGCAATGGAAACTAAAGAGAAAATAAACAAATAGGACTATATCAAAATAAAAAGCTTTTGCACAGCAAAGGAAACTATCAATAGAACAACAAGAAAGCCTACTCTGTGGGAGAACATACATACTTGCCAATGATATCAACGATAAGGGATTAATTGCCAACATTTACAGAGAATTCATACAACTTCATAGAAAGAAGGTAAACAACCCAGTCAAAAAATGGGAAACTGATCTAAATAGATATTTTTCAAAAGAATACAGAAGGAAGGCCAAGAGAAATATGAAAACCTGCTCAAAGTCACTAATCATCAGAGAGATGCAGATCAAAACAAAAATGCAGTACCATCTCATACCTGTCAGAATGGCTATCACCAACAAATCAACAAACGACAAGTGTTGGCAAGGATGTGGAAGGGAAAAGGATCTCTTTGTACTGCTGTGGGGAATGCAGACTGGTGCAGCCCCTGTGGAGAACAGTATGGAGTTTCCTCAAAAAATTAAAAATTGAATTCCCATTTGACCCACTTTTGGAATATATCCCAAGAAACTAGAAACATGAATCAGAAAGGATATATCCACCTTTATGTACATAGCAGCACAATTCACCATAGCTAAGATTAGGAAACAGCCTAAGTGCCCATTAGCAGAAGAATGGATTAAAAAGCTGTGGTACATCAACACAATGGAATACTACACTGTGATAAAAAGAAGGAACTTCTACCATTTGCAACAACTTGAGTGGAGATGGAGAGCATTATGCTAAGTAAAATAAACAAGGCAGAGAAAGATAAATATCACATTATCTCACTCATCTTTGGAATATAATGAATGGCATAGACTGATGAACAAGAACAGATTCAGAGACTGAGAAACGTGGATTAGAACATCAAACCTCAGGGAAGTTGGAGGTCGGTGGGAGTAAGGGGAAGAGATCAACAGAGGGACTTGTGTGCGTGCATATGAGCCTAATCCATGGACACAGACAACAGTGGGGTGGGGCATTAGTGGGGTGTGGGGGTTAATGGGGGAATAAGGACATATGTAAAAAATTAAAATAAAAAAAATATGAGAAAAAAATGAAATCTAATTCATACTAGTGGTCACCATAACCTTAAGAGAAATTGTTTTCATGTGACAAAGATTTTTAAATGAAACTCTCTGTAGCCTGAAAATTATTTTGGAAGAAATAAAGGAAAATTCCTTCAAATGTCGTCAGGATTGTAATTGCAAGTCAATATATTTGGCCTCTTGAACTAAAGTAATTTGTGTTTTTGCCTCCCTGACAAAGTTTATATATACTTACAAAAAGAAATTGACAGCCAGTTTGAAATTGAATTGCCAAGGCCTAGAGCAGCGGATCTCAACCTGTGTGTTGTGACCCCTTTGGGGGTCGAATGACCCTTTCACAGGGGTCGCCTAAGACCATCGGAGAACACATATTTCCCATGGTCTTAGGCACAAACACACCACTCCTCGGTGTAGCAAAGTGTAGCAATGTAGTTTACTGTTGTCATATGAAGACTGTTACCCATGCTACACCATGATTCAAGACAAAATTTCATTTATTCGTGTTAAGCCCGGAACGCAAGCCGCACTTACAGAGCACCAAGAGACGATCTCATGTAAAAACAAAGGGGTTTATTCAGACCATCATGCTGGGGCTCACAACATACTCCGAAAACAGAGCAGAGGCTGAGAGCCCTGAACCTTTGTTACATGACCGTTTTATACTGGGGGTCAGGGGGTGGAGAGCTGTTTGAATTGCTGAGTTGGCCTATCCTGATAGGCCAGGTAGGGGAGTTGGCCCATCCTGATAGGCCAGGTAGGGGAGTTGGCCCATCCTGATAGGCCAGGTCAGCAATTCAAACAGCTCTCCAGCCCCTGACCCCCAGTATAAAACGGTCATGTAACAAAGGTTCAGGGCTCTCAGCCTCTGCTCTGTTTTCGGAGTATGTTGTGAGCCCCAGCATGATGGTCTGAATAAACCCCTTTGTTTTTACATGAGATCGTCTCTTGGTGCTCTGTAAGTGCGGCTTGCGTTCCGGGCTTAACATTTGGAGGTTCCACCGAGATTACTGCGGCCGCCTTCGGGCTCCAACAGACGCTTCTCGGGGTAAGTGACGGCGCCTTTATAAATTTGAAATTCTTCTGAAATTTGAAATTGTTCTAAATTAAATTTGTCAGGCTGGCGAATCTGTTTGGTCTGGTGGCTGTCAGGGAGGGACGTGAGTCTCCCTCGGCTGCGGCTGACAGACGTGTCGGGAGGCCGCAGGCCACGTCCCCGGGGGACGCCCTGGTAGAATTTGGAGAGGACCGGGGACACCTGGCCTTCTTTTTGGATCCTTCAATTTTTGTTTCAACGCGTTGTGTTCGTCCTTGTCCATTGTTCTTTGTTCTTTGTTGTGTGTGTGAGCGTGGTCGTGGAAATGGGGCAGGGTACTTCTATTCCTTTGTATTCTCTCCCTAGGTCGTCGGAAGCTAGTTCCACCTGCTGCTCCCCCGGTCCTTCCAGACTCACAATCTGATCTTATCCTTTTAGATCTCCCGCCACCCCCTTATGCCCCGGCCGGAGCTCCGTGGGGCGGCCAAAGACCTCCTCCGGCGCCGGCACCTGGCCCAGCTCCTCAGCCTGTGTCCCCGACGGTGGCTTCCCCAGATTCTACCCTTGAGGGTCCCCTGCCGCCGCCAGGCAGCGGACCAGCACAGCGGACTCGTAGCCGATTCCAGCCGGATGAAGGGCCTGTAGCCATTACTCTGCCGTTGCGCCCATACGGGCCACCGGTGGATAATGGGAAAGGGGGGGAAATGCCGGCCCTCCAATATTGGGCCTTTTCCTCCTCGGATTTGTATAACTGGAAAAATAATAATCCTCCTTTTTCTGAAGACCCCACCCGACTAACAGGTCTCGTGGAGTCTCTCATGTTTTCTCATCAACCCACCTGGGATGACTGCCAACAGCTGCTAGGAACTCTCTTCACCACTGAAGAGAGAGACCGCATTCTTCTAGAAGCGCGAAAGAACGTCCC
>PVJN01018376.1:0-39054 GCA_004026805.1 Lasiurus borealis
CTGCAAGCAATGCAGGAAGTGTCCCCTCACCTGCAAGGCCCTCAGATAATAGCTCTCTAGTGCTGGGTTATAGAAACTCAGATCCTCTGCCTTCACTCAGGATACGCATTGTGGCATAATTAAAACTCCGGAGCTCCTATGTATGTCCAGGTTAGCCATGAGGTTTTACCTTTACTGGACTTCTTTTCATTCCCTAACCTCTCTTTCCCACTCTCTTCAGAAATCCCTTGCACATGCATGATCCTCTCTGAGTCTGCACCCAAACTCACACACCTATGATACTGCTGACATGCTAGGACCTATCTATATCTTCTCTTGTTTTAGAAGACCATTAATTGGGTTCTGGTTTAAATTATCAGTGGTTTTGGTTTCACCATGCAATCTTCTCTAAGATCCATCTAGAGCAGTGGCAATTTGTGGTTCCTGTTCTCTGAGTGATAGATTACATGAGCTCAATATACATGTATATGTAAGTATTTTAAATAATAAACCCATAATAACATGTTAAAGTCTGATATAGGACACAGAGAGGAATCAGACAATACTATTATAGATGAAATTATCTGTGTTCTTACTGTCTCCATTGTTCAAGGAATAATATGCAAGATCAAATAATGATCTTAACTGATATTTTCTTATTGCCTTCCCAGTTTTATACTTAAAGATAATAGAATGAACTCTCACGCCCCTACCACCACTATCACTACTTTTATACTTCATATGAGGATATAATAAACCTACATAAAAAGCTACGGATGATGAACTAATATTTTATAACATACATGAGACTGATGGGTTTTCTATCATTGTTTCTAGAGTAGGTATATGAGATATTGGAGCAGTTGACATCAACTTAAGCTAAGCCTACTCTGACACTACCACCCTTGACAAAATTGTCTCAGCATGTTTTGTTGCTTTTTTTTGTTTAAAATTAAGAAGCCGTAACTTTTAACATGTATTTTTTCTTATATGTAATTTTTTTGTGTATAAAACTTCAGATTTATAGGCTAGAATCCCTTGTCTGTGGTACTGTCTCTCTCTTTTTAACTTTATTCACCTATAAGTTGAGGGACAGATATTTGATGACATTCCTCTTAAAACTCTCAAAACTCAAAATTCTATTTCCATCACAATGGAATTTACTCATATGCCTTCCTCAGTCAGGGACAACAGGTGCCCATTTTATAATTACCATCCCTGAAAAGGAGAAAAGAATACCTAGGCACCGCTCTCATTTATACATCTGTAACCTTGTTTCTGTTTCTTCTCTGACTTCTGGCAAAAGAAAACCAGAGGTGACTAGTGTGACATAGAGGCATTTTAAGAACAACTACAAATGAGGGATGACTTATATGCAACTATTTTAGAAAGAGGGGGAATTGACTAAATGACCTTTTGAGGATGATTTCATGTCTATGACTCAATAATAATACTTATCATCCCGTTCTAGTCATCAGGCACTGAAATGGGAGTGGAATAGGCAGTCTACTATTAGCCACAGGCTTCTGATTAATCTTTTAAGCTAAGGGAGTTTGTGTTTCAGCCAATATGTGAGACTGACTCTGGAGGTGAAGCCATTAACATGGTAGAAATGAGAGAACGTTATCATTAAGGAGGTATTAGACTCCGATGACCATAGTGAAGTCAAAAAAGGCTGGCTGGCGAGGCAAAGCTGGTGAAGAATTAAAACAAGGTCACCGTAAGCAATGCCAAGCCATATGTTCCAATTGAGGAGAACTATCCAGAAACCCTTTTGTCACCTTCTAGGTGATTTCAGTCAGCAAATGAATTAGAAGTTAGTGCTATGAGAGTGATAAGAAATACGATGTCCTAGCTGGTTTGGCTCAGTGGATAGATGTTGGTCTATAGACTGAGAAGTCCCAGGTTTGATTCCAGTCAAGGGCACATGCTAGGGTTGCTGGCTTGATCCCCAGTAAGGGGCGTGCAGAAGGCAGCAATCAATGATTCTCATCATTTATGTTTCTATTTCTCTCTTCCTTCCTCTCTGAAATCAATAAAAATATTTTTTAAAAAAGAACTATGGGATTACTGTGCATTTCAAGGTTGTGTGTGTATATGTGTACATCTCTGTGTGTTAATGTGTGTATGTGTGTGCATTCTAGCCAATATCTCTAAAGACAAGAGATAATCTTTGGCTTCTAAAAATACATTGGTAAATAAATAATACATTTGCTTACCAAAATTATGCCCTTTCTCAAATTAGACTTCTTTCTTTGCAATAAGACCTACAATGTGTATACATGGTTTGGGCATCTTAGTAGTTATTCATCAAAGTTTGTCCCGTATCAGTCTTATAGAATAAATCATTATCTAGGGGGTGGAGGAGAATCCAATGTCAATTAATCATTCAAGGTAAAAGTATAAAAAGGAGTTTAGTGAATTAGTAGAGAAAGATCAATAGATAAGTTAAATATGATTTACTTTTCGTCTCATGTTATTGTCCACTTGATCAACATAGGATGTTGTAGGTATTGATACAGAAAGGGTGAATGGCCTGGTGGGAATGATCAAAATAAACATTTAAGTATCTTGAAATTTAATGAGTCATATGGCTTGGATATACCTAGATGTGGTCAAGAATGTCAGTTTCCTTATATGTAAAATGGGTATGATAATGAACTCTATCAGGTTGTCATGAAGACTGCAAATCGCAATGCATGTGAAAGGGTTTTGGAGCCTAGAATGGGGTAAACACATATGGTATTTGTTATTATTATTGTGGCTAACATGAAGGGGCTTCTGCATTTGAATGTCTGTTGTCCTGTGTCCCCATCTAGTAATAGTTGGCACATAGTAGACATATAATGAGTGTTAATTTTTTTAATGATTTAGTGTATGTTGATAGAGTTATGTATGATATTCCTCTATTATACAGTGAAACTATTAATATAATGATTAATTATAAATATAATATAGCTATAAATTAATAACTTGCACATATATGTGATTTTCAGCATATGTGAATCCATATACGTAGTTTACTTTTATTATTGTTGATCATATAATTATTATCTTTCTTTCATCCATTCATCCATCTGTGCACTTACCCCACAAGCATAAAAGCTTATCTTGGAATTAATATAACTGAGTTTACATCTCATTTAATCACTTACCCTCTCTAAACACCTGTTTTGTCACCTCCAAAAGAATAAGAGAAAACAATAGCAATGTTAAGTGCCGGGAGGTTAAAATGACATCATGTTATAAAAGGGCTTTGCAAAGATCCTGTGTCATAAACGGGCGGGCAGTCAAAGAGTGTTCTGTTAGTAACCACTTCGCACATCCTCTATTCAGCACCAAGGAGGGTTGTCTTCTCTGCCTACAAAAGGAGAACAAGACAGATCCCCTGCCTTCCAGGGAGGTGCACCTCAGTACCTTTGGTGAGAATGCAACATTCTGGGCTTCCCTCGAGGGACCATGCATATCTAATTAATTTCTGGGAGCGAGGTCTAAATATGAATTTTACATCAGTTACTCTAGCTGTTCTTATGCACAGTAAGTCTAGCTTCGCCAAATTCTGTTGATAATGCTAGAGCAGAGAACACTGGTATCTGTTGTACTTGGTGCCTCAATTGGGCATCCCTAACCCTGAGACATCCATTTGGTCTTCTGCTCCAGAGGGATCTGCTCCTCCAGACACACACTCAGAGTCCAGGTGGATTAAGTCTGACTAATGTCCCCTCACCTCTTTGTTCTGAATAAAGCAATAACTTCTTGAGACTCTTTGTAAGTCTTGGGTTCAGTGGGGTTACCCTTAGAAGGAGAATTGGGAGAAGGTATAAAAGACACAGAAGGAGGGCCCTAGGCTTATGATCACCTGCACGATTTGCCTTTTGCTCCTTTATTACAAGAACCAAACTCAAAACTATTGAGAGCTGTTCTAACAATTTCAAGATCTGGGTTAACTTAGCCCTTAGTCATTACCCCTCTGATTGAAAAACCGCCATTTCTTCAATTACCTCAAATAAAACACAGGAATGGAAAGACAGGAGGATTTAAAAACTGCTTTGACATTGCAAGGTTGTGACGTCCAGAAAACAAACTTCAGCTAGTGTGCAAAAGGCACCGCCTCTATCATTTTGCTCCTTTTATTTTTAAATTGTCCTCACTTTACTATCAGTACAAATATATATTAAAATTTACAAAGGCGTGCACTAAAATATATTAGCATTACACATTAATAAACATTAAGAACAAAGATAAATTACAAGTGATCTTATGCATCCTGATCCATGTACCTTAAAATTTAAACTTATACGTGTATATATGACGATGTTATAGCTTGTATGAATCAAAACGACCCAGTACTTGCCAATGTATCTTATCATTTAATATTCATTAACACACCCTTCATTTCTATAAAGGCTGGGAGCTAACTGATTGTTGTATCTTCAGAGGGCACCGAAGTCAGTTCCATAACCAGAAAGCAAAGAGTGTGACATTTATTCATTGAACTCTGAAATGGATCTGTAACATTAGGGAATGAAACGAGGCCGTGGTGCCCAGAGGTGTAAACAACGAGAACAGCGGCAGACACAGTGGTTTAGGATGAGGGTGCAGACTTCTTTAATTACCTTTGCTCCGGCATCGGGGTTCAGTAAAACCCTCCTTTTACCTCCTTTTACCTCCCTGACCCCAGGACAGAGCAATCTGAGTATCCGAGGCACAAAATACTCTTTTTTTGCCTATTTTCTCTTATAGAATGAAATTGATCTGATACATCTATTCACCCTGATTTAATGTGGTATTTGTTTCAGTCTGATTTGCATTCTGATGAAGACAGTAGGGAGAGGGCAACGCGTAACACGGATAAATAAGACATTAATAACGGGATTGCAGGTCTAGAGTTGAGGAGGCATTTTCAGGCTGGGAGTCCCCATGACTATAATCATGGAATCATGCGGAGTAGGAAAGCATTGCAGGGCGTAGGCCTCAGCCAACCTGCGAAGGGGCAATCTCTTCTCGATGGTTCTAATATGTGTCTGGGTGTGAAGGAGATGCTGCAACTAAAGTCCTTCATTAGACAGTCCTCTCTCTCCAGAGATGAAGTTCAATGAGAATTGTTAAGATGCCCAGTCTGAGGAAAGCACAGTCAGAATTCCTCATCCCTGAAAATCATCATTCTGTCTTTATGCTGGTAGATCCTGCACCACTCACAGAGGTATGTGCTGGTTGAGCCAGTTGGAGTTAATCTATAAGTTGATTCAAGTTAGACATAGTGGGCTTACTTTAGGCCCCTGCTACCTTACTCTTACTCTCTATGTTCTTGTTCTCTCGGGGCGCTGACTTATGAGCTTAACTCCATAATATGGCATCACTATTTCTCGTATTCCGAAATGCATACTCTGGTCCAGAATGAGCCTTTAAAAGGAATGGCTAAAGTCTAAGTCTTACGGTTTAAACTTTAAAAATCCTCAAGCAAAGCCATGATAATGCTGGTGCTGTGGCTGCTACTTGATGGTGATGATGGTGAAACATACTATGTGTTCAGATTTTCCAGTGAGTCAGAGAATGTGATAAGGATTTTATGTGTATTGTCTGTGTTAATCCTCTCGACACCTCTGTGCAGTCAGTAGTGTAGTTATATCCATTTTGTGATCTAGTTACTACAGTTATGCTAATGACCCCGTATTTTTGTGTGTAGGTGAATGCATGTGGTCATGCTTCCATTGTAATTCTCTTTAGAGCTTCAGCTTGTGTTTAAGTCTCTGGAAAACTGATAATATAAGAAAGTGGAAGAGATGGAAGTGCTCTTGGCTCACGTTAGTTTCAGGAACAGTGATGTCACAAACTCCTTTACATCAGGACAATGTGGGTCCTCCCAAGACCCTTGGTCACTGTCCCTATTCAATTTCAATTTCCACAGCAAATTCCATTGCACTTTTAGACCCACAATCCAGAAACAAAAGGATATAGTAGCAGGGACATTTGCATCTGAGCACATAGTACAAGTTCAGTTTCTATAGCTTAGTTATGTAATGAATTCAAAACTTATCTATAAACTAAGGCTTTTTGCTTTTCCATATCTTGAAACTATATACAGCATGCAAACTCATTTTGGAACTCTGAATCTTTATGCACAATTTTATATGTCATATGGTATATATGACACATATATGATTTATACATGTATTGCAAGGTAAAAGAATACCTTAGAGTACACATGCTCAGTATCACATGGCTATTTGTGGATAAAATATCAAGAGAAGTGAATTGCACATTTAAAATGACAGCTGTGCTCTGGCCAGCTTGGCTCAATGGATGGAGCATTAGCCTGCAGAGTGAGGGTGGGGGGCGGGCTGGTTTCCAGGTTCATTTCCGGCCAGGGATACATGCCTGGGTTATGGGCTCAATCCCCAAAGGGGGTGGTGGAGTGCAGAAGGCAATCTATCAATGATTCTCTCTCATCATTGATGTTTCTATCTCTCTCTCCTTCTCTCTTCCTCTCTGAAATCAATAAAGAAATAAATTTTAAAAATAAAAATAAAGAAAATGACAACTGCTTTGCATCTTGTCACATAGGAGTCCTGCATATGCATGTCTCAGAAAGCAGCCAACTCTTTTTTGCTGAATACTCTGAGTATCATATTACTTATGTAGCTAATATATGAAAGCCTGATGCTCCTTCATTTTTCTGTGAATGCAAATGACGTAAATGTTCTATATCATGTGGAGTATGAATTTGCATGACCACCATAGTTATACAGGCACATCAACATGAATCCTGTGTTTTTAAATATCATTACTGTCACTTGCCATGATCTGTGAATGCCTGCTATACTGACATATAATTGTAACCTTAAATGTTTCCGATTTCTGTTTACCAAGATCTTTTAAAACATAATCCATCAAGATAATACCTCGATTAAAGGTGTTCTGTATTGCCCTGTATAACACCATTTTACATTATACATAATTTATAGGGGGAAAATTTATTCTAATGTTAGTAAAAGATACAAAATAAATGGGAACATTTGTGAGCATTAAATACAAGACTTGACAACATTAGGGACTCAAAAGCCCAAGGTATTTAAGAAACAAGAAGCAGATGAAGTGTTCAGAGTAAGGGTTGGGACATGCAAAATGAAGCAAATAATTTACCTATTTCCCCCACCCTAGTATCCTCTTGACCTCATACTGGCATAATATAACTTAATTTAGGTAAAGTGTGATTAAAAGATAAAGGGCAATGAGGTTATTCAATTGGGAGAACAAATCAATTGCATCTGCAACATTCACCAAGCCAAAGAAAGTGCTGTACTCACCTCTGTAGGATTGGTTGATGGACTTAAGAAAGCTTGGAGAGCTTAAGGGCAGAACTCACAAAGCAATTTTAAGCCTCTGTGATTAACAATTTCTTTATTTATTGACTTTTGTAACTACAATCATGGCTTTGTCTCCATTGGACATTCTCTCTGTTTGTGTAATACTCCCCTCTCGGTAGACTAGAAGAACTGAGCACCTATCGTTGAAGTCTTTGTATAACTGAGGAATGCAGGGGTGCGGGAGATTAAAGCAAGTGGCTTCTCTTCTTCACCCATTTTTGGGGAAGTGAAATCAGAGCTATTATATTTCTTCACATCATAAAGCATGCTACCACTAAGAGAAAAGTGGAATTTTAAAATCTGTGACTTAAGGCCAACATCTTTGCTGTGTTTACTTACCTTGTATGCATGCGTGTTTCTAATGCTTTTGCCTTTGTGTTCCATCTATGGTCTCAAAAAACCCAACCGCTTTCATTGACCCCCCTAGTTTAACATCTGCTGAAACTATAAACTAAACTCGGGAAACTGCCTCGGCACATTGTGTTTTATTTGGTGTTCTTGAAGGTCATGAGCATCCTGCGCTCTTCTTAACCAATTAGACGGATCATATGAACAATTAATCTCCCCTAATCCCTCCCCTCAGTCAGGCCATAGGAGAAAATGCACATCCAACAAGGATAATGCTTTTATACAGCCCGGGACTCTTTCATCTGAGGATCTCAAAGTCCTTGTTACACGTGTCAGAAACTCCCTATCACTCTTTGAAACTGGGTATTACAAGATTAATTTGCAGAAGGGCAGAGGCAGGCACGGAAATGTTAAGAGACTTTCCAAAGAGCGTATACTAAGGATAGACAGCAATAACACTCACAAGTTGGGGGTTCCTATGCCCTAGGGGGACAGAGGACATTTCAATATACAGGAGGCTTATCTTTCAGGAAATGAGATCTCGCCAAACAGAAATGCATTTCTTTATGTTATCGTAGGTCATGGGGTTGAATAAAAGCTCTCAGACTTGATGGCTTGCTTTCTCTTTCCTTTTAGTCTCTTGGGTTTAGGAGTGAGAGAGGCGAGGCTGCTCTCATTCTCTCTGAGGTTCGAATACTAGCTGTTGGCATACTCCTCTTGATTTTTACTGTTATTCGGTTGTACGGAAAGGTCTTGTGGAGGTCCCTGGGAGGAATGAAAGTGTGAAGCATCAGAGGTATTTCCTCTTTTTTAGTAGTTTAAAAACTTTTATGTGGACTATCATATCAAAGCTAATGAAAAACAGCCGAAACCGGTTTGGCTCAGTAGACAGAGCATCAGCCTGCGGACTGAAAGGTCCCGGGTTCGATTCCGGTCAAGGGCATGTATCTTGGTTGCAGGCACATCCTCATTGGGGCGCGTGTGGGAGACGGCTGATCGATGTTTCTCTCTCTCATCGATGTTTCTGGCTCTCTATCCCTTCTCCCTTCCTCTCTGTAAAAAAAATCAATAAAATATATATTTTAAAAGCTAATGAAAACCAGAAAATAATATCAATAACATTGACACTGACATGAATATAGATAATTCTGCAAGGCCCTCTTGTTTGGAACGCAGAACTCATGTTTCCATTAGAACTACATTAAAGAGGTTATATGCCTTCCTCAATCCCATGACCTTGACTGGAATAGAACCTGGGATCCTTCAGTCCACAGGCCAACGCTCTATCCACTGAGCCAAACCGGTTTTAGCACATTTTTTAATAAACATTAGTTTCTGTCTAACCCACATTTCATCTACCATGGGACTCCTGATTTCACATTCATTTTGATTTGCTTATGTAACCTAGTGCTGGAGCTGGAGCATGGCTCTGGGGTCTACTGGAGTAATGGGGG
Organism: Lasiurus borealis; assembly: GCA_004026805.1. Classification (NCBI taxonomy): domain Eukaryota; kingdom Metazoa; phylum Chordata; class Mammalia; order Chiroptera; family Vespertilionidae; genus Lasiurus; species Lasiurus borealis. The sequence goes on from PVJN01018376.1 coordinate 9,149, forward strand.
CATGGTGGCATGCTAAGGCTCATAGACTGTCCATGACAGAATAATCCATTTGTAATTTTATGTATTCTCCACCAGACTGAATCATCTGGAACAAGTGTAACCCGAGGCACACCTTAGTTAGATTCACCCTTTGAATACTAGACCTTGCTACCTTATGGTTATTTAGAATAACATCTAGCAGAGCTGGTTTCTTTTCTCTTTGGCCTCACCTTAGAGCAGGACATCTAAGGTGCTGACTTGATCCTTTTCTCTAACAACCAGGCTAGTAGGAACTTACCATATCAGGCTCTGAGCTCAGCAGGAGTTGTGCACTATACAGTGGTACCTCGAGATACGAGTTTAATTTGTTCCGTAACTTTGAGGTGTGGGAAACTATGAGACGCTCAAGTAGCAGTAAACTGGTGGGTCGTGTGCAGCCGGCCGATCCACGCGATTACTCCTATCTCAAATGTTGCTCATATTTCAAAGCAAAAATCGCTCGCTCGATGGTTCGTATCTCAAAAATCTTGTATGTTAGGGCACTCGTATCTCGAGGTACCACTGTATGGGTATTTGTTGTCGGCAGGGACTTAAAAAATCTCCCCTAGGGTTTTCCTATGTCCTTTGGCCAGTGTGGGAAAGCAGAACAAAAAGTAAAATACACACTCACATGCATCCATATATACATTAGCAAACCCTTAAGTATGTAATTATTAACGATGGCTGTGCTAAAGAAAAATCTATGGAGAAAAAAAGGAAGAATGTTAGAATATGTCATTAAAGAACTGGGCTGGGTCTCTTTGAAGTTTAAAGAATAGTATAAGTGAGTCAGCAGATATAGCAGGAGTTAACTTTTCTACCTTCTTTTATTTCCTCTGTCATTACTCTTTATTGAGATGAAATATGGGTTATTCAGTGCCAAAATCTTACAATTTTATAAATATCATTCCTTCCCAACTCCACTGAAAATTCCAATGGCTGAGTTTGGTTTGACAGGAAACCTTCCAAAATAGAACTAAAGATGTACAATACAAAACCTAGGGCACTGTTATAATGGAGCTTATTAATTCACTCTCTTTCATGACAGTTTTTTTTTTAAATATTACTTAGATTGTTTTTCAGATTATCATAACCTAATGCAAAACATGTCACAATCATTACCTGTGATTCAACTATATGTATATCATCTATCAGCTCATCCATCCCCTGTCTAAAAATCTTATCACCATAAATTACATTTGAAAACCTAAAGTAGATGCTATTCATCCCTATTATTATTGAACAACGGGGGATGCGCATGTTTTTTAAATCAGAATACTCTCCATATATTCACTAATGCCTTTCAATATCTTATGGGATATTCAATTGGCAAATTAGTAATGAAGTTTTTCTAAGAGAAATGATGCCCTTAAAATATAATTTCGACACAAACCATTTTGCAGAGGATAAGCATCTCAATAATGGTCTGATGATCCCTGCACAGCTGGGGGGAAATCTCTGCCTCTCACTCTATTCATTTTGACTCCTATGTGTGTTTGGAAACAGAGCATTGTTTTCTACCCACTGAATTTATCAAAATGCAGCTTTACTGATCTTTGAGGATATTCATATGTCTTCTTCAAGGTCATTCCTCATCTGTTATCTCTTCATAGTCTGTCCTGCGCCAAGGACCACGATGCTGCTAGAGCACAGTAGCATCTTCTTCATTGACGTTACCACTGTCATTGTCATCATCATCAATAAAAGTGACACCTTATCAAATGCTACTTCAGGAAAGTACAGAGAAATAAATGCCATCAGGTACTTTTTATCTAGTTAGGAAGTTTGGTGTATAGCACTCAGGTTCACTTAAGGCTTGGGATTCTGCTAATCCACTTAGAGAAATATGAATATATGACCCTCACATGTTGTCACCTCTATTAAACTTATAAGGCTTTTTTTATAAGACTGTCTTTAATTATTTCTGCCACATTCAGCCTGTTTATCACACTGTTTCTTATTAATATCAACACTGCAGTACTTCAGCTAATTTTAGTATTTATTTATGTCAGTCCTCAAACACTAAGTAGACTCTGTGGTTAGAGTTTGTCTGTGCTTGGCTCCATGTGGAACATTAATGCCAGGCAAAATTAAGTCATTAGCATATGTTTAGAAATTGTGACTTAATTTTACCTAGCATCCATTGAATCCTTTCCATCTACAGGAGTAAGTCTTCTGTCAGTTAAATGTATTAGTTCTTCTACTGTATTTGTGATTATTTCTTTCTTTTTTTTTTTTTGTCTTATCCTCTTCTTTAGGAATACCGATTTATGAGATGATCTCCACTAATTTTCTTCATCTCTGTCATCATTCTTTCTTAATTTGTTTCTTCATTTCTTCCTCCTTTCTCTTCTCCCACCCTCTTCCCTTCCTTTCTTCCTTCCTTTTTTCCTCCCTTCCTTTTTTCCTTCCTTCCTTCAATTCCTTCCTTCCTTCTTTCCTTCCTTCCTTCCTTCCTTCTTCCCACCTTTCCTGCTCTTTTTGTCTCTGATTTTATGTCCACATGATTCATTTGGTTTTCCGTCATTTTAATTCTAATCATGCCTATTCCTTGAACTTTTCCCAAATTTGCACTGTGATTTTATGCCTGCATTAGTGTTCTCAGGTAAGCTACCGTGTTTGTCATGAGTTTATCATTTTATCATTTTGCAATCCATGTTCTCTTAAAAAATAACAGTTACTATCTATAAATTTTCAACTTTCCTAACATAATTATTTTTCCCAGTCACTTAATTGTTCCACAATATGCTTATTTTCTGGTTTTATGTAGTTTTCCTCTAATCTGTGTGAGGAGAGTGGAGAGTTCTAGCATAGTTCTGAAAGGTACTATGGAATGGTGAAATTTTCAGATATTTCCATTGTTTTTAAATGTCTGTGTATAGAGGCTCATCTTTGTTGCAATTGAAATTTTGAGGTTGAAAATGTCTCCTGTTACTGTACTTCCAGGCTTTCTAACAGCTTGCCTTTCACCAGATGTTATTAATCAACATGAGCATGGGGAAGGTGGAAGGATATATGGAGGAAGATTTATCAATGTGCAGACTCACATCTCTCACTGTGCACCAAGACCATCAGCACTAACCCCATGATTTTCAGTCCAAAGGCCTCTCACTCTACTGGCTCTTGAGTCCTCCTTTCATTTTGTTCTGTTCACGTGACACATGCCAGGAATCAGTCAGCAATGGTACATATCTTCCCCCATTCTGTGATCACTTTGGTCACCACGTAATATATTAGGGAAAGATTTTGGAGGTTTGCTTTTAATCCTGCTTTTTAAGAACATTCCTATGTTTTTAAGACTGAAGAAATACCAAAGTAGTTTGCTTGAGGGATTACAGTCACACAGAATCAGAGATGACTTACTATCTACAACTCCTCACACTAAGATAAACTTTCTTAAAGTTGATTCCTGTAGTGTACAAAACCTGTCACCTTAAAGATGCATTTTCCAGCCGTTAGTAACTTCATTTTCATGCAGCAGAGAGGTTCCAGAGTGGCGGTAACTAGAACCAAGTTTTCTAGGTGACAGTATATGTGGCTGGACAGCTGGCAGGTTGTCTGGGAGGTGGCATCTATCACAGAAAGAAGCCCAAATACTCCTTAGGCTGAATTGTTTTCTCACTAACAACTGCTGTCTACCTTTTCTCCTTGCCCTTTACAAAATGATGTATGTATTTTCTGAATAAGAAACGCCTAGATTATTAGGTTATCTTGTTAATGCAATTATAAATTTTATAATGTAATACAATAGGATGGGTGGGATGTTGTTCATATTTTGGCTCAATTTGAAACAGTAGCAGCTAAAAAAATTGGACTAAATATTACATGAAAGAAGAGGGTACCTCAGTCACCCTTAATGGCTTGCATGGGTGTGATCTGCCAGAATCCTGCGTGTCCGAGAGCTTTGGTATTGTATAAGTATTTCAGAATTAGAAACGCCCTGAAAAAAAGGCGCAAAAATAACAGAAAGCACAAATGAAACCAATGGCTTGTATTTTACTTGTTATGAATCATGTAGCTTGATATAATTGCACACATTCTATGCTCTCTAGGTTCTGGGGTAAGGCTGTGGTAGACACTATAAGAACAAAGAGGAAGTATAAAAGGTCCATTCTGTTTTTCAAAGTTTTATGATTTTTATTTTACTCTCAAAATACATAATTTCTCTTATCACCATAACAAACGTCAAGATAATTCTGTAGATTGTTATCTTTAGAAAAAATACTCTAGAAGAAAATAAAGTTGAACTAAGGCCTTAGAAACCAGTATGATAATGATATCAAAAGTAAACTGATGTATTATAAAATGTGGACTATGCTATCAAAAGACTGAATACAAGCTCTCACTTACTACCTGGTTTGTTATTACTGATTAACTTAGCTCTTTATATGATGAAGTTTCCATATCTGTGGTATAATGACAATAATAGCAGTACCCAAATTGTTGGATGTTTGTGAGATTGTCTAGAACACATTTTTTTTATGAAAATGTTTAGAAAATGCTAGGACAATTGATATATATTTTCTTAATTTGTAAGTTCGATCCACAATGCAAGTGTGTGGGCTTGTGCATAAACATAGGCATCTAGGAGAAAATACTGTAACAAAATATAAAGAATCATCATTCAGTTTTTCAGTTATATGAGCATATAGGACAATTAGTATACTGATCATTGGAAAGCATGAGCAGACATGGGGGTTTTATGGAGGGTTTGGTGGAAGAAAGATAAGTTGACGTGAGTATGTAGAGAAGATCGATCTTTGAGGACCCTTTCTTTCCCATCTTAGTTATTTCTCACAGGTTCCCATAATAAATACTCTCACAATGGCCTCTCCTTCTTGATCCCTGTCTCTTTCTCCCAGCATGCTCCTCCTGGGCAGCTGTGCTGGCAGGAATTTGCCTTCCTAGCTGTTGTTAGAATATTGTGTGTCTTCTCCCGTGTTTCTTGTGTGGCCAGCCTTCCTTAAACTTGAATGACACATTTCCATTAATGGTTCCATAAGGTCAGGCAGTAGAGGTCAGCTTGGGTGTGTGCTGTGAAAGAAAAGGAAATGGTGGTAAAATTTGGAGAGTGCATACATGCCTTTCTCATATTTCTGACATACATATAGAGCTGCCTTTCTTTGTCTAATCTGCAGACATTATTTATTAAGAGAAGAAGTTAGACAATCATGCAGAGAGAAGAGTAGAGATGAACATACTCATTCTGTTGACATAAAAGATAAAAAATAAAAGTAAAAATAACAGTCTCTTTAAGACCTGAAAACAAGGTGGATGTGGTGGGATAATCCTCTGAAGCTTTTCCTTATCCTTGTTTTCCTCTGTGCCTGTATAGGAGTTGGATCAGTCCATATTTTACATTATTTCCTATTAAAAACATTTTCATTTCTTTACTGCCTTTTTCCTTTGTTCCAGTTTTTAATTTTGAATTCATCTGAAACAAACAAAAAAACCATAGTTGATCTACTTGGATTTTTCAGTATTTGTGGTATTTTAATCTTTCTTTTAGCATTGCTTTTTTTTTTTTTAATTTCAAAGAGAGCTCATAATCTGCAACATAAAAATTTGCCAGGATTGAAGTGGAATTATATAGGGAGTGATCCAGTGGCGATGGACAAACCACATTAGTCTCATATGACTAAAGAGTTCTCTAGGTTTTGAGCTTTGGGAACTTTCTGTCATCTGAGATCCAGTTATGTAAAGAGAAGATACTAGCTGGCAGACACCAGAAACAAAAAACAGAGGCTGGCACAGATTTTTCCCAAATTACTCTTTCTTTTTCTCAGAATTTCCATAGTGCTCCTTTCTTATTATCTTAGTAGTTTCTAGTCATGGCAGTGTTCATGGATTTCTATACTCCTCTGTCCCACACCACCCCACACCACACTCCCATCCTGACCTGGAAGGTAGCTTCCTCCAAGATGGAGAAATTGACACTGAGATGTGTTACCCTCACTTAGCACATGTTCTATCACACACTAGGCAGGAACGTTCTTAACCTGAGTGAATGAATTACAGTAATTCTAGTACCAACCATGGTTAGGAAACCAGTTCAAGGTGAGGGGAAATCCTGGAGCAGCAAGGTAGTATCCATCACCTCCTCAATTAGAACATGTCCTTGTCAACTGCTTGTAGCTACAGCATCAGCGGTTTGTTTCACTTCAGAAAACACTAGGACCAGCTCCCTGGGAAGTTATGGGGAAACAAAAGAAAGCAAGCTATGGTTCTTTCCAGAAGGCAAGTATTTTCTATACAGTGGGGGAAAAAGGAAACGCCCCAAATGAGTGAAATACAAAACATGTAATAGGAGGGACCTGTGACCTCCCCTGATTGATACAGAGGGAGCATGGTTTATCAATGGTAGCATGATCAGAGAAGAGGGACCCCCAGAATCAGATTTTTAAGAATAAATATGAATGTTTATTTTTCTAATATATTTTATTGATTTTTTACAGAGAGGAAGGGAGAAGGATGGAGAATTAGAAACATCAATGAGAGAGAAATATCAATCAGCTGCCTCCCGCACCCCCCTCAGTGGGGACCTTCCCGCAACCAAGGTACATGCCCTTGACCAGAATCGAACCCAGGACCATTCAGTCTGCAGGCCTACGCTCTATCCACTGAGCCAAACCAGTTTTGGCAAATATGAGTGTTTTAGATCAAGCATGGAAATAGCTGTTCAATGCTAACTGATAACAATAGTGTGTATGCCTGTGTATAAGTGTGTATGTGTCGGTATCTGAGTGTGGGTCAAATGTGCATGACTGGTGCGCTCCTGTATGAGATGTGTTTAAATGACATTTATGAATGTATGTGAGTGTGCGTGAATGTATATGTGCATGCATGTTTGTCTATAACATATGGGAGGAGCTACTTGCTGTGGTGGGGTGATCACACTGGGGAGTGGCTGCCTATGCGTTGATAAAAGTTAGCCTCCCATGTTAGCTCCCACTTGTGGAATGATCCAGCAAAACGTATAGAAGATGTGACATTGAACTGGAAATCAGGAACCAAGGGTAGTGATTCTGATCCTCCTACATGAAATCAGTGACCTTGGAAAAGAACCTCAGCCTCTCTGGGCCTTACACTTCCATTTGCTTGATGAACTTGTACAGCTAGACAATAGCAAACTGAGAGCTGACACCCACGACTAATATTGAGTTTCCCTCCATGGGCAAGACAGAGTGATGTACATCCATGAAAACCTAAGTGGCTTGACCCTACTGGCGGGAGCACTTGACCTACTCTAAAGCCTTGGCCACGGTCGGGCTCACATTCCACAGTTCTGGCTGTCACGCCAAATTCTGGGTAAAAGATGGCAAAAGTAGTTTGGCTAGAAAAGTATCTGCAATTCCCGATCCTTGCTGGAGGAATTTTAAAATAAAAAAATCAAAGAATGAAATTAACCTTAAACAGTTCTTATGAAAGTAGAATTGATTAGAAATGCTCCCAAGAGACTGGATCACATTCTCTCTCTTATTAATAACAGGTGTTACCTTTGATGTGGATAGAAGAAAAAAATAGTTAAAAACAAAGAATAAAAATGTTGATGGTTTTGAAACCAAAACCTCACATAAATGCTTAAGGGAATTGATGGTGTTTACTTGGGAAAAGAGAAGTCTTAAGGGAACACGAGAATCATCTTCAAATTCTTTAATGGATTTCAAAACAAAGAAAGGATGGCATTGTTATTTCAGAATCCAGGACACAGAGCCATGCAGGTACTTGCTTGAACAGTCTCTCCTGCTTGACTTCATTGGCTCCATTGTTTGCTGTGACCCCAGGGTTGGCACAGCACCCACACACAGTAGGGCATCACCAAAGTGCACAAAGAGACAGATTTTACTTCATATCCAGGAGAACAAAGACTTCAGAGGCCAATGACCTGAGTTTGAATGCAGTTTTCTGATGAATGGCTGTGGCCTTCAGAATATTCCCTTTTTAAGTTTCTTTACCCTTAACTTGGAATAATACTTATTATCTAACAATGCGAAGATTAAATACAATGATGTATAAGCTTTGCTGCATTTGACACAAAAAGGTGGCCATGAAAAGAGAGCTGCGATAGTCATTTTATGTGAGCTTCCTCCAGATCCTATAAAAGGCTAATATCCATCCGTCCAACCGGAAGCTATGATGCACACTGACCACCAAGGGGCAGACACTCAAAGCAGGAGCTGCCCTGAAGCTGCCATTTGGAAATAAACAGCACTGCAAACCCGGTGCCAGCAAACCAACACTCAGCTTCCCCTAAGTAGCACACAGGCCTAGCCACCAGCCCGGAGTGACTCCCCATCAAAGTGCAGCCAACGCTGCTTGAATCAAAGGGCATCTTTTTTTTTTTTAATATATTGATTTTTTTACAGCGAGGAAGGGAGAGAGATAGAAAGTCAGAAACATCGATGAGAGAGAGACATCGATCAGCCGCCTCCTGCATGCCCCACAGTGGAGATGTGCCCGCAAGCAAGGTACATGCCCCCGACCAAAATCGAACCTGGGACCTTTCAGTCCGCAAGCCGACGCTCTATCCACTGAGCCAAACCAGTCTCGGCTCAAAGGACATCTTAAAACTCCTTGGCCTCCCAGTTCAGAACCACCTATTCACTCACACTGCCCATGCAGCCACACACACACACACACACACACACACACATGTGTGTGTGTGAACACAACCCTCCCAGCCCCACCGCCACCGCACACACAGTCCTCCAGGTAGGTCTCATTTAGCAAGCAAATATTGCCAAAAGGGAAAATTATAAGTCATTTGCTCTCATTTTGCCCTGGGTGCTACTAAATACTTTTCTTCCAAAGCAGAATTTATGAAACTACCTGAGGAAAAACCTTCCAAGTAGCAATAATTAATAATAATAATAGTAATAATAATTACTATTATTATTATTATTATTATTATTTACAAATGATTGCATTTTCTTTGCAGATTTCTAAATCTGACCAAGTACTTTTCAGGCCCCTCCGTGTTTTCATGCCAACAAGCTCTTTGTTCTGTCCCCTTTTCCTCCTCTCTGCTCTGTTTTGCCTCCTGCGCCTGTCTGCTCTCTCCCTCGATCTCAACCTGAAAATTCAGGTTAGCCTTGGTTTAGGGTACATGTCGTGCTTGATCACCAATAACCACACTCCCCGATCCGCGGTGCCGGAACACTTCCTTAAAGCAGAGAGTGCACGGACTCACAATTATATTTCAAGCTGCATTTAACATTGAAGTGTGAGGCAACAAATTGATCTGCGATTTCTGCAGTCAAGCGTGACCTCACCTCTGACTCCGGCGGGAGCATGCCGGGGTGCCAGAGCGGGAGAGGTGCGGCTGTAAAACAAACACGGTGAGAACACCTTGCCTCTTCCTTCCGGAAACAAAGAGAAACACAGCCCTCTCCACAACCACCGCTGCTGCATTAGCCATACCTGCTTCTGGGAAGCAGGCTGGCAAACAGGACCTGAAACATCCCTGACAGCCTTCTTACACAAACCACCCTTTCTAGTGTGTTTCTCTTCTCAGAAAAGAGGTATCTGCAAGCTTCTTTGCTTTACAATCTGGCTCGTTTTCTTGTAGTAGAGAGCAATTGATGTGTTCCAATGTTTGCCACAAAAAAAAAGAAAATATCTAGCAAGATGCCTATTCGATGTCTAAGAATTACCTGTAATTGGCTATTTATTAAATCTTCCTGTAATGATAGCTCTTGAACAAAGGAGAAAAAAAAGTACCTGGCTCAGAGAAGATCAAACATTTCAGACTTTTTTATTATTTCTCAGATGGTTTCTTTGAGGTAAGCAAGTAGTATTCCTGCTTCATTAGAGACAGGAGGAAATCAAAATCCAAAGAGAAACTGACAGGTCATGGAGTGCAGTGTGTCACTGTTGGAATCGTCAATTAAACCCGATGCTAATTAATGAAAGTGTAGTTGTTCAAAAAGGGGAAGAGGCAGCAAGAAAGGAGGAAGGGAGGAAGACAGGAAGGAAGGAAAAAAAGAAAAGAGATCAAGGAATATTTCAAGCTATCAATGAAATCTTAACCATCATTTCAGATACTTGAAAATCGGGGAAAAATGACCAAATGGCAGTACATTAAAACACTGAAGTTCCATTCCAAATACCTTTGCTGTGCAATAAACATGGCTCTGTTGGCAAAATGTCCTATTGTGAGGTGCTTTCTGAGCACAAAAACACTCTCTCAAATCCAGAACTGGCCGTGGTAACATCCACCTTTACACTTTCACTCTCACGCTAGGAAATGAAGTTAGAAAGGGAGTCAAATCTAATGACAATATGCATGAGCCGGGCTCATCCTCAGTCAGAGAAAAGCAAAAATCAGACCTTTCCACAAAGTTTCAGAATGGATGTGAGTCTCAGCCCTCACCGCCGAGGTGCCCTCACTGCCTGCGATTCCAGGAGCAGCTGCTGTGTGGCGTTGGTCGCCTGCAAATGAACAGGCTCTCGCTTTCCCTGGCTCTGCCTCGGCCACCTCGCTGCTGGAAAATGGTTCTCTTTGCTGTCAGTGTAACACGGGGCTCTAATTGCTGGCTTGACTGTTCCGGGGGAAATTGCCGCTGTCCTCACTTGAAGCCTTTCACTCTGCTTTGGTAATGACACAGAGAGCTCCTTTCCTGAAGGAATAAAGAAGATTATCTTGAAGAAGAAAAAAAATAGTAATAAATAATAAATACTTTGAAAAACAGCAGAAAACAAACATCCTCTCTGAATGGGTACGGTCGGATCTAATTGTAATGCATTTTCCCTCACGAAGGACTGAAAAAGTCTTTGGATGTGTTTTTTGTCTGTCCCTGATGGTGATGATGGTGGTGGTAGTGTTTGTGTTTGCCTGTGAAGTAATACATGGCCGGCAATGATTTGGAATGGTAAACTTTCCAATTTATTTTCATGGCAATCTGTAAGATGTGTCCCTGGAGGTAGGCAAACAATTGCAGTTTTAGAGCTGAATTGGCCTGCCTCGCTCTCCTTTCTTACATGAGAAAGCATGCAATCTCATTTTGCATAGGATTACAAAATTCCCAATGTCTAATAAAGTGCCAGAGGAATAGGCAATAGTCTGAGGTGGTCCGGATGCTACTGAAAAAAAAAAAAAAACAATAAGAGAAGAGGTAAAAATGAGAGCGGTTATTGTCAGATTTTTACCACCAGGACAGAATTCAGGTTACAAAAGGCAATCCCTAATTTGGGAATTTAATCAGATCGCCAGCACCAAGGACAGCAGCTGCTGTTACATTAGCTTTGGATAAAATTATAGGGCCTATCAATTCTTATGCTTCAGGGCATAAGCTGATCACCAGCTGAGGTCAAGAGCAAATTTCCCCTATGGCAGCCTTGCATGGTTATGTCCATTATAAGAGATTTAACAACTACCTATAAAACATCTGATGTGATTCATTACTAAACAAATGCAAACATATAGCACGATCATACTGATACACAAGCATATGCACACTGGGGACTGGCTAGGCATGGCCATGCATACCGGTCTGCATGGAGATCAGAAGGGACGAAAGGAAATCCACCTTCACCAATCTTTGCACAGTGATCCCTTTTGTCTTAACTCTGTCAAATCTATCAGTGTACCTTTTTCCAGTGCCTTCTCTCATCAGATGGTCTGCATTTGCTTTTATCAACTCGGTCTTCAGAAACACATGATAGTAGTAAGGGCTCGTGTTATGTTAGTTTTTTATTGCCCTATAACAAATCACTACAAATGTGGCCACTTAAAATAACATGCATTTAGTATTTCACAGTCTCGGTGAGTTTGGATGTGGGCTGGCTGCATCCTCTGCTCAAGGTCTCACCCAGTGGACCTCAGAGGGTCAGTTGGGGCTGTAGCTTTTAGCTGAAGCGTGAGGGCCTCTTCCACGCTCACTGGTTATTGGAAAAAAAATCATTTCCTTTTGCAGTATGATCGCTAGCTGGCCAGCTGGCGGAGGATGACTCTTGGCTCCTAGAAGTGACCCTCCATTCTTTGCCACATGACTTCCAGAAGCAATTCCCATCCCGAATGTTTTCTTTCATCCCAGCCAGGAGGAGTATGTCTCTTTAACTTCTCTCTCTCTCTAATGGGCCAGCAAAGAGTCTTATAACATAACCTAATAGAGGAAACAGGTATTTCATTCTATTCCCAGGTTTTTCCTACCTCAGTAGGAAGGAATTATAAACAGAGTATGTACAGAATAGTGGGAATTTGGAGGCCATCTTAGAATTCTGCCTGAGACAGAGCTCTCGTGAAAATAGTAAAGATCAATATTAATAGTGTAGGGCTACTTAATTTGGCTGATCCTACCATTAATCTATTCTGTTATGTCCATTAGCAATTGTTCACTAGGGGGTCTGATCCTTGGAAAATTTCAATTATCACAATATAAATAAAATCTTAAAATGGAAATGAGAGGTTATCTCGTTCAGCCATTTTATGTGGCAGGTAAGGAAATAGAGATGCAACAAAATTAGTGTAACTAAATTGACTCTGTCATTTGAGGCCAGGAGAGAATATAGTTCTCTAAACCGCTGAACAAGTTGCACGCTTGCCTTTAATTCACCAGCAAAGTCTTTGCCCACTTTAGGGCATTTACTCTTATTCCTGTGTATTTCCAAGTGCCCTGCGTGTTTGTGCATTTTGACCCAACAGACGGCTCCTTATGAATAACAAAGTCATTCACACTGAGATGCCAGGGACTGATTACATTTTCCCAGCATCATCATGGCTGTACCATTTTCACAAAAATGAATACATGAAGCTAAAAAGGAAAATGTAATCTCATAAGGTAGACTTTCGTGTTATGGAGAGCCAGAAGGAGAAAGGTATGTGGGGGAGAAAAAGATTGAGAGAAAAATAATGATTCGTCCTGTTGTCTCTAACAGCAAAGCGCGTAATTGTCTGGGGTCATTTGTCTGATAACAGAATGACTAAAACTGGAAAAATAGAAACTTTTCCTTGCTCCTTTAAACATACAGTGGGGTTTTCCATTTTGTAAAGCCCTTATATAGTCAGCTGTTCCTTAAACTAACTTCTCATTGTTTAATGAATCCCTCTTAATTTAGGGGGGCTCATTAAAGCTCTATCACTATTAATAACTGGCAAGGCAGAGGCGCTTAAAGCAGAAACTGCTTGGGCCAGAGAATATTGAAGCCTGCAAATAAAAGGTTGAAATCTATTGTACTTTTAGGAGAGATAATAAAATCAGGGCAGCCCTGCCAGTTTCAACATCAAGATTTTTTTTCACAATGCTCTTTGGGTGTCTGTAATGAATGAGTTTTATTCTTCTTATTATTAGAGCACCTGCCAGTGATTGAGAATGGAAGCAGACAATGGTAGAGGCTACCTTTGTGCAAAGCAACACTGAAGATGGACTTATTCAAAATGTAGTTTTTATTCGCCAGGTAGATGTTGGGTCATATGCCTGTTATTTCAGCTAAGACCACAATTTACATTTTAATTATTGTGGCTGGATTGGGTACGAAGGAGAGGAAAGATGGTGCCTACAATATTTGTTAAGAAATGTGCTTCTCTGACCTGGGGAATGCTGTGATGATGCCTGCAAGGTCGCTTAAATACATATTTTCTCTGCTAACATATATCGTTGCCTTAAGATAAGGGTGCATCAGACTTTGTTATATGGTCAGCATGACCTTGTCATCTTCAAGTTAGACAGAGAAAGGCTGTCACCTTCATTTGAGCTATGAGGAAATATTCTCATATTTCCTAAAAACTGTCAATATTTTAGCAAAATATTATCTTAACCTGAGGATAAGTATTTTTCTCATCCAGTATTCAACCTCTCCTACACTCTCAGCCAACCATCTCATTGGCGATGTTATAAAAAGTATTTCTTCAGAAAAAAAAACAACATTCTTCTAGTCTTATTGTCTGGTCAGCCAAATCTCACCTGATTTTTCTATATAGCATTCAAATTTTGCATTTTATATACAAATTTTCTAACAATGAAGTTCTTCCACTTTCTCACAGAGCCAATTTCTTGGGGGTATTTAAATATAAATGTATTTTATCTTTGTTTTCTTTATGTAAGTTTTATTTGCAAACTAGAGGGCCAGTGCACAGAATTCATGCATAGGAGGGAGCCCTCAGCCTGACCTATAACCTCTCCAATCCCGGAGTTCTAAGGAAATATCCAAAGGCTAGTTTAGTCATTCCTCTGGCAGTTGGTCATCCCTCTCACAAATCAGGACCTCTGGCTTCTAACCATTCACCTGCCTGCTTGCCCTAACCACCTTGTCTGCTGGTCTGATCCCCATAACTTCCCTCCCCTGCCAACCTGGTCACCCCTATTAACTTTCTTTTTTAATCTTATCCCCTTCACATAAATTGTATTTGACTTCCTTACCGGCTTCTCCCACTCACACAATTTTTCTCTCTTTTTTATGTAACACTTTTCTCTACTGACTCATCATTTATAACATTTTCTTTTCTCCTTATTTTCTATTTCTGTTCCATCATCCTTTTTCCCATATTCTCCTACCCTCCCTCACCACATCCTTTCTTTTATCTTTATTCCCGCTCTCCCTTCCCTTTCCCTTCCTTCCCACCTTAATTTTTTCTTCACTTCCTCCCTCAGACCTGCTTTGCTTCCCCCCCACATTTCTTTCTTCTTCCCATTCTCCTTTTAAGCTCTACCAGCTCCCCTTTAAAACTTTTCTTCCCTCCCCATTTCTCTCTCATCCTACCTTTCCCAAATATTCTTCTCTACTTACTTCCACTGTATTAATATCTAGCTATCTACCTGCTTAATTATTCACTATCATTTATCTTTTTTTTTCTTTTCTGACACCTATCCCCATTATCCAACTATATTTGATTTTCATTATAGCTCCTACAATTCACTCATATATCCTCTTTCCTTCTTTAACTCTGCTGTCTACTCACTCCTTTATAAAGTTCATCCCTCCCTTTTTCCCTTCATTTTTTTCTAATGGTTTAAGATGAGCTGCATATAAAGTAATAAAACCCTCTGGAGGGTAGAGGGTGGGAGGCCTGGGAGCGTGACCAGGTCATCTGTCCAGAAGTTGTGTCCCCATGTTTGGCATCTCTGGTAGATAGGGGAAGGGTAGCATCTTCACAGACCCCAGAGAAGATAAGGGTTGGAGGAGAGAGAATGGGTGAAATAAGAGAGTGAGGGGAGAGAGAGAGAGAGAGAGAGAGAGAGAGAGAGAGAGAGAGAGAGGGAGGGAGGGAGAGAGAGAAACAGAATAGTTGTATATGTGTCTGGGAGAGAGACAGAATGTATATATGTCTAAAAGAAACAATAGTTGTGTATGTATCAATGAAAGAGAGAAACGTAATTGTTCTGTGTCTATGAGAGAGAGAGAGGATCTGAAGGATAGGTTTCTGTGTGTGTTTTGTGTAAGAAATGAAGAGAGAAAAGGATTGAAAAGAAAGGAAAAAAGGGGAGACAGGCCCCACCTTCTTCTTAGGGGACCCCTTCTCTTTGCCATGTAGTGTGCAACCCCAGCACTGAGTCAGCTGGGGTAGGGTGACCCCATATGCCCTTCTCCATATTGTGCTTCTCCTGTGTCTGGGGCTTGTCCTCTGGGTGCCTTTGTCCTTCCATTAAGAGTCACCTCATGAGCCCCCATCCTGTGGCCCTGAAGGGTTATGTCTATAGCCCCCTGGGCCCACTGTGTGCCAAGAGTGATTCCACCTGGGAAGCAGGGTAGGAATCTCCATTGAGCTCAGCATGCCCAGAAACATGTCTTTGAACCTGAAAGATTGAAAGAGCCACCAGAGCTTGTGGAGGGAGGGGGTGTCAGGGAATTGGTGTGGCTATGGCCCCTCTGGGTGACAGACATGGCAGTCTTAACAGCATAGACGTTTGCCTCCTCTTGAAACTTTTGGATATTTTTCTTATAGTGAATCCTCTTGTTGCCAAATCAGTTGGAAATCAAAGAGATGGTGATGCCACACTTCTTGGCGAGCTCCTTCTTAGCCTCCTCATGGGATACGGGTTACTGTGGTGGAGATAAAAAATACTCATTTAGGACCTCGGTGGCCTGAGTTCTGGCATTTCTTTCTGGTTTCCAGAAACCAGGAGCGCAGGATCATGATGGCCTCACAGGTGCTCTGCTTGAGCTGCATCTGGATGGCGCTGAACTTCCCACCACCCACTCCATCCCCTTGGGTGCTCGGCCTCCTATGGCTCTGCTCCCTCAGCAGGTTCATGACATGGGCTGTGAACTCGTTACATGCCACTTCTCTAGCTCCGAGTGGTAGATGTGGCGAATCTGGGCAAGTTTGCTGTGGTAGTTAAGGTGTTAGATGGAGTTGTCAGGGTACACACCGCTCCCAGAAGCTGCTGCAGCTACAGCTCCTGCCACTGAGCTCCCCCATCCCCTTTCTAAGGCCCAGCCACACCTTCTGCCAGAAGCATGTTGCCCAAGCGCATAAGCTGGGTTCCACCTGCTCCTCCTCCTGGGAGCTTCAGATGCTGAGGCCGGTCTTCTCCTCCATCTCACACCGGACACTAAAGAGAGCTGGCTTCATTCATTGACAGTATAGGGTGTGTTTCTTGGCCTGAACCTCGTCCAGACTCTGGTCTCTGATGGTCATTATCTGCTGCAGCATGTCTGATGTCTTGCTTCCCTTAGCCTTCTGCGACCACTCCCCCCATGCCCTGGCCACCCCTACCAAGAAGCTTGCCAAGGCCCTCAGTCCCTCCACTCACCAGCCCCAGGCCCACCCAGCACCCATCTAGAGGGGGCAGCCCCAGCAGCTGCTTATCCATAGTCGGGGAGAGGGGGGCCTGAGTCCCCCTCCCTGTTTTGCCCCTCCCCCTCCTGGTTACTTCTCCCAAAACTTGCCAATGCCACCACTCTCTTTGCCCCGACTCCCAAGCCCCCATCTCTCCATCTCCGGGCTCTCCCAGGCTTTCACCCAGCTTTGAAGGGAAACCTAGGGTATGAGCTGTGCCCTCCATGTAGATCCGGGTCCCCAACAGTGGAGAAAATGGAGCTGGAGAGAGAGGAGCCCCAAGGGTGGGGGTATGAGCGAGAGGGAGGAGCCCTCCTTCCATCCTTAAAGCTTTCATGAGGGGAGGGGCGTTAACTCCCAGCCCAGGGCTCAGGCCTGGCCAAGTGTCCACTGCTCCCTGCTTTCCTGGCCTCCCCGCTGCCATCTGTTTCCATTCCCTGCCCGGAATGCTCAGCTCAGCGAGGGTGGCTGAGGCCGGCATGGCTCTGGCACTGCTGCCTCAAAGCAGGAGCACCTCCTCCCATAAGGCCTCCAACCGTCTACCTCTCCCTCCAGGAACCAACAACAGCCTCCACCAGGTGTCTGGGTGGGGCTCCCCACTACACACCACCCGTGTCCTGTCCCTGGCTGGCTTGTTCCCTTTTTGTATTTCTGATTCTCCTTTAGGACTGTCTGCATGCAGGCCTGCTTTCCTCTCTTTCTCCTTTTTTATACCCTCCTGTTATATCCTATCCTACCCTGGGCCTTGCAGCTGCCTGAGCAGAGGGCTGGGATGCAGCCTGATTTTCCAGTTGTGACATTATGGCATAATGGATAATTAGCATATTCCTCGCTTATTATATAAGATAAATTTCCAAATTCACTGAAAATAGGAATTTTGCCTCATAAGTTTTTACTACCTCCTACAATGTTTAAGGTAGTGCTGATTTGAAGAAACACTTGGAGAACTAGAAGATAAAATTGAAATAGAAATAGATTATATTAAGGGGCCATTGAACTTTTCATAATTGGGATAGTAATTTTTGTTGTCTTTTTTTGATATTTCTATTGGACATGTTCATGGTTGTTTGCTTAGTTTTTTCTTTGCTTCACAAAAATACCTGGACTTTTTAGCATGGGAAACATGAAGGAAATTTGCTAATTTTCATTAATTATCATATCATTTTGATAGAGCATATTATGCAATATTAAAAACCAAAACCAGGACATATAGAGAGGTAGGTAGAATATCTACTTATCATATTAACTTGGCTCTGAAATTAAACTATTAACCATTCCCAAGACTCAGGGCTTACAGATTTATTCTTAAGAGTTGCCTGCATATGCATGTGGTTAACATAATCATAGTTTAAAACCAACTAAGAAATTCACCTTATAGAGGAATTCTACCGTCACTTCTATTTCTGACATGAAAAATCAGCTCCTAATATTTTGTTATACTAATGTTCGTTATTTTGGGAGGATGGAGTTGGTTATATGCCAGGTTAATTAAAGCAAGGCATACCTGTAAGAACCAGCCAACTATATGTGATTTCATTTGCACCGCTTTCCAGCATGCCAGAAACCAATAGCTTGGCCAGATCTCTAGTCACATACACCTTAAGTTTTAATGGTTGCCATGGCAATGAAAAAAAGCATTACAAAATGCACAAGCTGTTAACATGTTGCAGCAGCCAAAGGAAAGAGCTAAGAATAAACTTCTTCAAATTCCTGATCGCACCGCATTTAAGGAAAACTGCTGAGAAGCCAGCGTCATGCCTCAGTCAAATAGCTCATTAATCTGAAGCTGAGGCCGCACACCCCTCTGTGGGAGCTCCCCATCAGCTGGGGACGGGCCATCTACCTGTGAGAACATCCATGCGTGTGTCAGAGTGAGCGGGATACGCAGGGAGCTGGCAGGCACAGAGAGAGAACAAAAGTAAACAAGGTGCGAATTGAGGCCCAGCTCCTCCATCAACAAGAAAGAAAACCTTCGTGTTTTCTAATGGGATGGCAGAGAAGAGAATGTAGATGAATCTAATTTTTTTTAAATACATTTTATTGATTTTTTACAGAGAGGAAGGGAGAGGGATAGAGAGTTAGAAACATTGACGAGAGAGAGACATCCATCAGCCACCTCCTGCACGCCCCCCACTGGGATGTGCCCGCAACCAAGGCACATGCCCCCGACCGGAATCAAACCTGGGACCCTTCAGTCCAAAGGCTGATGCTCTATCCACTGAGCCAAACTGGCCCTGGCAGATGAATCTAATTTAGATAAATATAAATGTTATCGGGTGAGTAAGTCATTATAACCATAGACAGGTTAAATCAATGTTCCGTTTGTTTTGGGTTTTGTTTTGGTTTGTTTTGGTTTGCTTTGGTTTGGTTTTAGCTAGAACCCAGATATTTTGGCTGCAAGGAAACAAAATATGTGCATCCATATAATTTCCTGCAAGGAAGAAAATGTAGCTTATTGAGTAGAAAGTATCTCTTTAATGGTGTACCTTCCAACTGTAGGAACAAGAAGGAGGGTTTTTGGTTTGGGGGTATGAAACCACTCATAAAGAAAAGGGGGGTAAGGTGCCAATTTTGACATTTAAAAGGGCTTTCGGTCTACAACTAAAAGACAATTAGATAGAGAGGTAGAACTCTCGATTTTTTGATTTATAGACATAGGTCCAAGCAAAGGGAATTAAGTGCATTAATGAGAGAGATGAATCATTAAATATGATGCACAAATGCAAGTCTCATTCATATTATTTAAGTGTGGGCTTTTTTCCAAGTTTATGATTTTCAAGGAAGGAGGTGACTCGGGGACGTGTCAGACTGCCATTCTGAATTAATCACAGAATGTGGTGGGCACCCCGCTTTCTTCTATCCATCCATTTATCTTGTGGGAGAATTATTCTTGTTTTTCTGTGCTTCTCTACTCTCGCTCTGGAGCGTCTCCATGTTGTGTTGTTCACTGCACCTCCTTAATTCTCTACTTTTTGCAAGTCTACTTCCTTTTCTCATCCCAGCCACCCTGAGTGGGCCAATTCTTCAGCAAAATCTGTCTCCACACTGTGATCCAAATACCATCTCTCACTTTCCTTCCAATCTGCAGGACACATCTGATATGTCCACTTGGTACTTATATTCTCCCTTGTCACTACTCTTGGAAAACTTTAAAGGTCCAACTAAATGTATGATTTTACCATCAGGCCTTACTCTATAACCTGTATTTAGGGTATTACTAGAGTCACTGAGCAAGAATATCTACTTTCTTCTCTTTTCTGTTTTTAATCTTACTTTTGCAGTAGATTTTAGAGTCATTTAGGACTGCAGTTTCATCCTACTCTACAATGTTCGCTGCATCCAAAACACTATGGTGCTTCTGCTAAGTACCCAATAGAAGCTCAAAAATTTGCTTCATATTTTAATCCCCGAGGGCAATGTTCTCCAGCATGATTTGAAATTGTGTTAATTGTATTTTAAGACATAATGCAAACTCCAAAGAATTAAGTTATAGAAATAGAGTAAATCAAGATGAAACTCAAACCCTGATAAGGTTATATACTTTTTGCCAACAATTCATAGAACTGGAGATCCAGAAGAGATGTGGGATGTCAGCTACCTGAACCACCCGCTTTAAACCAAAGGCACAGTGAGGTGCCCTGAGGTCACATATAGAGCTGAGAAAACAGATTACTTACAAATTCATCATGGGCACTTCCTCAGTGCCCTAATGCTTGCCTCCATTGCATGTTGTTATCTATAGGTTGTGCTCTGCATGCCCTATTACATTTGACATATTGAATATTGTCTATTGACACTCCAGGCCATATTTCTTTATCTGTTTTAAACATTTCTGGTCAGGCCTGACTGGTGTGACTCAGTGGTTGAGCGTCAGCCTAAGAACCAGAAAGTCATGGGTTGATTCCCAGTCAGAGCACATGCCTGGATGGCAGTCTTGATCCTCCATGTGGAGCGTGCATTTAGGCTTCATTCCCAGTCTGGGGTGTGCAGGAGGCAGCTGATCGATAATTCTTTTTCATCATTGATCTCTCTCTCTCCCTTCCTCTCTGAAATAAATAGAAATGCATTTTAAAATTAAATAAATACACAGTTCCGGTCAGGAAGCAGAGAATACTTTTGCCTGAAGTATCTCTTCAGCTGATAATGTAGCCCCAAAAAGTCTACTCCCATGTGATACACATTTATCAATTAACCAGCATTTACTTTAACCAGACACTGTGTTAAGCATGTGGGATTCTAAATGGAAGTTATGCCCCATCTCTGCTCTCAAGATGCTGTGGTCCAGCAGGATGTCACACCAAGGACAAAGGTGGGCTGAGAGACACATTGGAGTAGAGAGGCAGGGCAAAGCCATGGAAAGCAATGTGGTCCATGTCATGGCATTTCAACTTTAAAATATGCAGTATGTAAAAAAAAATGGCATAATTTTATTTACAGTAAAATTATTTTAATGCAAGCACAGAAGAAGACAGTATCAAAATGAAACAACTGATCTGAATATTATATTGAACAAGCTACAAACCATTCGCAAACATGGAGACTTCAAAATGAAAGTAGGTAGAAACTCAGCTTTCAACAGTTACAGCCTTGTTTATAAAGCATGAGTGAGGGAGTACATTTCTATTGCAACTGGTTACTGAAAACTTATATTCCTTTTTATTACATAAGTTGACTTGTTTGTAGCCGGTTGGCTAGGAAGCTAAAAGGTTATGACATTAAGAAAGCTTAAATTTTATGTGAGGTCAGAGTCAGCATTATGGGGGAAATCAAGACCATTTTAAGTTTGTGTTAGATGACTGTGATTATTTGGTGCCTGTTATATTCTAATCATAGGCTCCATTTTGATTGCTCTTTAACATTGGACATGGGCTAAGCGGAAGAAAAGGAGAGTAATCTGGTATCTCATACAGTAATCCAAGTGAGATCATTACAAACTTCTGAATCAGTCTAGAAGCAACACAAATTGAGACACGGAGGGTAAAAAGCCAAATATTTATCAAAATACAAATTCTATCGAACAGAAGGGGCTGAGGGAAAAGTTCAAGTGGACACCCAGGATTCTGGTTTGAGTTATAGTGAATAGTGGCACCATCTCCTGAAAGGAACACAGAAAGAGGAGTGAGCTTGAGAACAGATGTCATTCATTCATTTTGCGATTTTGGGTTTGGTGTACCTTGAGAGGCTTTCAGAAGAGGTTAGACACCACCTGAACCTGAACCTCAGGAAAGAGGGCAAGACTGGAAAGAAAGATAGTTGTGATTTCCATATAAAGATACCAACGCATTGAATCACTGTGACACTGGCTCTGCTCCTAAGACAAATCAGAGACAAATCGCTGAAGAAATCCCGGTCTGTTAAGTGTGGTTCCAACACACAGCAGTTACATCCTCCTGAACCTGGCCTCTGATGCACTCCTTCTCTCCTTGTAACTTATTCTTTTCTATACATTTTTTCTGAATTAAGGTTATTATAAACTTCATATGTAATTTATTTCTCCCCTTGGGACTCTGGAAGATTGAAAAGTCTCCCAGAAAAGAAGAGAATGGGGCTCTAATGATATAATTTCATGAAAGAAATTAGTTCCCTTGCAGGTTAATGTAGGCAATAATGGCTGCTTTTTATAGGAAGTGGAGGATAAAATTTGGACAGGAAGATGTGCCCATCATAACTCCACTGCTAAGGCAATCCACTGATACATACCAGAAAGATAAATATCTGATTCTTCTGTAGTGCTCACTATATACTGCAAACTGTTCTAAGAACTGTACATAGTCATTTAAGCCTGACAATAGCCATTTGGTGCTATATTTTTCTAACTTGTAGATGATATACTGAATTATGAAATAGTTGAGTGACTTGGGTGAAGTTTGCAAGTGTAGGAGCTGTGTCTCAATCTAGGAAAGTCTAACTCCAGATTATATGCTCTAATTATTTCCATAATAAATAAGTTAATTAATACATAAATATTTATTAAAGTAAGTAATTTTCTATGGCAAAGAAAAATAGAGAAGCTAACTCAATGTTTCCTGACATGCAAGTTATTTATTTTTTAATTATTTTTATTTATGTATTACATGTGTGTATATATTCCCATTACTCCCCACACATACACTCCCATGCATGCCCTAACCCCCCAGTGTCTTGTGTTCATTGGTTATGCTTATTTGCATACATACACGTCCTTTGGTTGATCTCTTATCTACCCCACCTCTCCCTAACCTTCCCACTGAACTTTCACAGTCTGTTTGATGCTTTACTACCTCTGTATCTATCATTTTGTTCATCAGTTTACAATGTTCTTTATTATCCATAAATGAGTGAGATCGTGTGGTCTTTTTCTTTCATAGACTGGCTTATTTCACTTAGCATAATGCTCTCCATTTCCATGCAGGTTGCTGCAAATGGTAAGAATTCCTTCTTTTTTATGGCAGCAGAGTATTCCATTTTGTAGATGTACCATAGTTTTCTAATTTAGTCATCTGCTGAAGGACACCTAGGCTGTTTCCAAATCTTAGCTATTGTAAATTGTGCTGCTATGAACATAGGGGTGCATATATCCTTTCTGACTGGTGTTTCTGGCTTCTCAGGATATGTTCCTAAGAGTGGGATTATTGGGTCAAATAGGAGTTCCATTTTTAGTTTTATGAGGAAACTCCATACTGTCTTCCACAGTGGCTGCACCATTCTACATTCCCATCAACAGTGCATGAGGGTTCTTTTTTCTCCACATCCTCGACATTTGTCATTTGTTGATTTATTGATGATAGCCATTCTGACAGGTGTAAGATTGTACCACATGGTCATTTTGA
Source organism: Lasiurus borealis (assembly GCA_004026805.1). Classification (NCBI taxonomy): domain Eukaryota; kingdom Metazoa; phylum Chordata; class Mammalia; order Chiroptera; family Vespertilionidae; genus Lasiurus; species Lasiurus borealis. The sequence continues at coordinate 32,693 of PVJN01018376.1, forward strand.
TTTGCATGTCTCGAATAATTAGTGACTTTGAGTGTGTTTTCATATGTCTCTTGGCCTTCCTTATGTCTTCTTTCAAAAAGGTTCTATTTAGGTTCATTTCCCATTTTTTTTATTGGATCATTAGTCTTCCTTTTATTAAGTTGTATAAGTAGATGTTGGAGATTAAAACTTTATCAGTGATAACATTTGTAAATATGTTCTCTGATGCAGTGGGCTTTCTTGTTGTTTTGTTGATGGTTTCTTTTGCTGGGAAAAAGTTTTTATTTTTATGAAGTCCCATTTGCTTATTTTCCCTTTAGCTTCCATTGCCCTAGGAGCAGTATCCGTGAAGAAATTCCTTCGATATATGTCTGAGATTTTGCTGCCAGTGGATTCCTCTAGTATTTTTATGGGTTCCCATCTTATGTTTAAGTTCTGTATCCATTTTGAGTTTATTTTTGTGTATGATGTAAGTTGGCGGTTTAGTTTCTTTTTTTTTTTTTCATGTATCTTTCTAGTTTTCCCAACACCATTTATTGAAGAGACTGTTTTGACTCCATTGTTTGTTCATACCCCCTTTGTCAAATATTAATTGAGCATAGTGGTTTGGGTCAATATTTGAATTCTCTATTCTATTCCATTGGTCTATATGTCTGTTCTTGTGCCAGTACTAGGCTGTTTTGTAAACAGTAGCTTTGTAATACAGCTTGATATCTGGTTTTGAGATCTCACCTACATTATTCTTCTTTCTCAGGATTGCCGTGGTTATTGAGAGTCTTTTTTTTTCCAGATGAATCTTTGGAGAGTTATTTCTAGGCCTGTGAAATTTGCCATTGATATTTTAATGGGGAGTACATTGATTCTATAGATTGCTTTAGGTAGTATGGACATTTTAATGATGTTGATTCTCCTAATCCATGAGCATGGTATGCTCTTCCATCTGTTTACATCTTCCTTTATCTGTTTTTTCAGTATCCTCATAGTTTTCCGTATATAGATATTTTACCTCCTTAGTTAAGTTTATTCCTAGGTATCTTAATTTTTTTTTTGGTGCGATGGTAAATGGAATTGCTTTTTTAGTCTCTCTTTCTGTAAGTTCACTATTAGTGTATAGAAATGCCATAGATTTCTTGGCATTATTTTTTTAAAATTGCCAAATTCATTTATTAAGTTTATTAGTTGTTTTTTTTTAATGGAGTCTTTCGGGGTTTTTATGTACAGTATCATGCCATCTGCAAATAAGGACAGCTTTACTTCTTCTTTTCCAATTTTGATGTCTTTTATTTATTTTTCTTGTCTAATTGCAATGGCTAATACTTCCAGTACTATGTTGAACAGGAGTGTTGAGAGTGAGCATTCCTGTCTGTTTCATGTTTCTAGGGAAAATGGTTTCAGGTTTTGTCCATTGAACATGATGTTAGCTGTGGGTTTATCTGATTTGGAAATTATTTAATAATTGTCTTTTTGTCCATGAATTAATCAAAGACATTTTGGCATTATTGGGAGGCAGGAAAAGGAATATTGGTATTCACTATATTCAAATATAATATGCTAAAAAAGTGAGGAAAAACAATTTAGTAAAACATTATGCCATTGTCAATAATGGAAGACTGTATGGAAGAAAGAACATAACTTAGAAATCACCAATTGTGCTTTTTCTCCTCCTCCTTTTCCTACCAAGTGTTAGTAGAAAAACCTAGGGCAAATTATTTTAGGTCTGGGAGAATTTTGATTTTATCTATGAAATGGAATAATATTGCTCAGTTTACAGAGTGGTTGGTATAAGACTATTTGAGATGACTTATCTAAAAACCCTAACTCATTGCTTAGGAAATAGTACATACCCTATAAATATATGCTATTACTATTATTTACATTAATCTATCAGAGAACTAAGAGAGACAAAATTTAAATTACATATTCTTCATATTTTATTAGCAAAATATTACTGGAAAAAAACATAGGGTAGACATATAACTTGACAAATGAGGAAACTGAGGTTCAGATAGATTAAATTAATATCTCAAAATCCCAAAGTTAGAGTTTGCAAATAATTCCTAACTTAGGTCTCTGCAATATGAATCAAAACAGTTATTTCACACATATTTTATTAAAATTCTATATTGTTCTTAAACCCAAATCTTTTGATAGTCATCATTAGGGTTATCAGTGAGTTAGGATAAACTTAATAGTCAAGTTTTTGAATTATGTGACAGAGCCCACATTGACAAGTATACTTCCGTGAAAAAAGGATAATTTTGTTCTTAATTAAATAGCAGACTGGAAGGTCTGGTTTGCATACGTGCAGAAAAAAAAGCTGCCACTATCTTTGGAGTTTGCTTACAGCCAGTGGATTTGCCTTAGAGATCCCCTGTACCAAGTACTGACTAATCACAACCATGATTAGTTGTGAAATCTTATAAGATCACAGTGCAAACAAGTATAGTCAGTATCCAACATAGCAACTGGGACTGATTTCTCTGTTCTCTATAAGAAAGAACCTGGGGTGTCTTTGCAGCCCAGAAATGACCAATCCCATGTCACACCGCTGGTGCCCACACCTCAGCCTTAAGGAGAAGGTTTCAATATAAAACCCAAACTTCCATGCTCCATGTCCTCAGGAAGAGACAGTGAGCCCTCTCAAGCTGCTTTCAGCCTCCCAAATAAGTGAAATATTTGACATGGAAGCATATGTTTTTTGGCAACTTTGTTTAATCCACATTTTAAGGGAAAATTGAAACTCCACAAGGTGCGAAAAAGATGAGTAGAACATTTCAGTATCTGGTGGAAACCAGACCATGTTCCCTCATCCTTCTGCTCTCTTTTCTTTCCTCCTGGTGTAGATATTTGCTTTATAAAAGCTGCCATAGAAGTGAATCTTTTTAATTAAGAATCTGAGCCACCTAACTGCAGAACAGAGAGAAATATAAATGAGACAGGGTGCAGGAGCCATCTGTAACCCAGATATGGCACATGTCTGTTCTCAGGAAGGCTCACCATTCTCTGAAGTCGTGTGTGCATCACAGAATCAAAGGTTTGAGATTAGACAAATCTGATTTCTAAAGAATTAGATTTCTCACTACAAGATGAGGAAGTGACTTCCTTTGGAAGAATGTAACTTTCCCAAGATTTGTTTATTGTTTCAGAGAATGGAAAGTCATAGACAATTGCTTTCAGCAACCACTTTTTCAGAAGTTCTGATTGGTCTAGTTTTAAAGACTTACAAGTTTGAGAAAATCACAAAGACATCTCTTGTAGAAATCAGATTTAAAAAAGCACAGGGAGATGGGGAGAGAGAGAAAAACATCTATGTAGAAGTGATACATTGATTTGCTGCCTTCTGTATACATTTTACCTGGAATTGAGCCCACAATCCTGATATGTGTCTGATGGGGAATTGAATGGACAACCCCCCGCCTTTTGTGTGTGTGTGTGTGTGTGTGTGTGTGTGTGTGTGTGTGTGTACAGGAGGATGCTCAACCAACTGAGTCACACCAGCTAGATCAATGACACACTATTTTATACAGGGTACCGCAAAGACCACCAGGTAGGTAGATAAGGTACCAGGAAATATGATCAGAATGTCCTTCACTGGGCTCACAATTCTGATAGTCTTCTTTATTTCAGGATTTTAAAAATCACAGCCCCTGCTCCTGGTCAACCTGCTTTATTAGGCTGGCCTTTCAAGTGTTCCCCTTTACATTTTCTTGCCAGAAAATATAGCAGTGTTCTACAAAAACTGGAATTCCTTCAACTCAGGAAAAAAATTGTTTAATCTAGGGACACTGCAGAAAATTCTTCAACCTACTTTATACTTCTACTTCGCGTCATTCCAATTTATACCTGTGTAAATTATTGGGATACCTACACTTCAACTCTTTATAAAGCAATATCCAGCTCCAACACATCTTTATAAATAGAATTCTGTCCACAATTCCACTGATACCAGGAGTATTCTATAATCTGTAGATTCAATGTATCATACAAAAGTGGACTTAGATATACATGAATACATTTTATTAAGAATTGATTTGTGAATGCTTAAGGTATGCTCCAGTCACCACTTATACATGAGGGTTTTATCATCTCCAGTGAGTGACAATCTACTCTAGTGACACAGTTTCTACTATTCAGAATTCTACACCTTGCATCTGATTACACCATTAACCATGATGTTCCCCAGGTTGTAGAGATTTTAAGGTAATTAAACGTCCCCCAACAGTCGTAGACCTTTGGCCATGAACTCTTACTTTCATTTGTAGTTGTACACTGAATAAGAACTCTGGAGCAGATGGCAACCAGGTTAACCAGCAAAACCCAGGGGGAAGGGACTTTCACTCACAATTAGTGAGCGGATGCCCAAATCTCTGGCTCTACACATTCCTCCCTGAACTAAGATTCTTTGTAATTAATGTCTCTTTTCCTTTTGTTATACATTTACTTTCTTGACAAATTTATGAATTTCCACAATTTCAACTGTCATTGAAAGTTAATAATTCTTAAATGTGAATATACACTCCTTTTGCTCCATAAGGAGAAGTTCTAGTCTTTCAAACTTATTGTTAGGAAGTTCTGAAGATATATTGAAATATGTTTTATAGTTCGTTGCACAGCAAATATAGTTGAATTACTGCTAGTTTCTTATTCCATTGCTCTTATTACTACATCTTTTCCTCAGATAATAATGAATGTTACCTTTATAAATATTAAAGATAAGAGTACAAAATATTTCTATTGCGCCTACCACAGCAGCCACTATTATGTTTGGACAAATACGGTAGCTAATCAATATAAACATTCTTATTGATTAAGTCAATAAACTTCTTGGTTAAATAATTTTGTATGCAGAATGCTTGTCATAATTGGGATTGCACTTAGGTTAAGAGTACACATGTAAGTTGATAGGGGAACAAAAGAAAATGAGTATAACTCACTAGTAAATGTGGGAATATTCAATCCCCAACTTGTAGTCAAGATAGATTTTCTGGTGGGCTGAAATACTTTAGAAAATACTCTGTGAGATTGTCTTCCCGTACTACTAAGCTTGCATGTATTCAGAGATGTTCGGGCTATATTTGGCCTGTTTCCTGGGAATGGTGTGTGGAATCAATAATGTGGTGCTCTCTATTCAGAAACCCACCCCACCCCCATCCTCTGAGCATATACATCTCCACCTGCACAGTGTGAAATTCATCCTCATTAGTTAGATGACCTTGAAATGAGATCACCTACCTGTTTTCCAAAGAGAATTGAACCATCTTCGGGTACAATTGATATTGGTCCCAGTAGCCACTTGGATTTGATTGTAAGAGATCAGGCAGAAGTGAGAGGGGTCATCATTCTATAAACAGGGACTGTCTCCTTGAGATGTCTGATCTTCTACCAAATCTATTCCTATGATGCTCTGATAAGAATGCCATTTGAATTCACACAATCATTTTGCCCTTGGAGATGGAGAGAAACACCCTGAGAAAGTAGCTGCCAAAGAAAACTGTCTCAAGCAATCTCTTTATTTTTTCTGTATACTTCATGAGATGCATATTTTCTCTATTAATCTCAAAGTTATAAAAATTATCAGTATAATGATGTATAAACTGAAAAATAGAATCATTTCTTTTACCTCATGTGTTTTCCTTTCATGGTCTGGTTGCCAAGGACTATCATCCCCAATCTTGGCCTTTATTTTTAATTCTGTGAGCCAAAATCCATCATTACTGAATATTTTCAAGACAGGGAATTTGAAAGTTTTATTCTGATCATTAATCAGCCCTCTCCAATTAAGCTCAATTATACCCTATAATCATTTCTATAATTATTGATTGATTAATCTTTCAACTATTAATTAAAAGTCTTAATGAAACTTTTTCTGGTGTTATTTAAGCTAAAATTATTATATAATTTCCCTGGTATATGCAACATGTCCCACTAGCCTTATGGTACAGTCATAGTCCACTAGTTGTGAATCACTCAATAGCAGAATTCGAAACTGAGTGAAATAATCTCCTTCATACCCAATTCCAGCAGACACATGAATGTGTTGGAATGCACTCCAGCTCATGGTTAAAAGGTTGAGAAAATTAGACAAGGCAAAATAGTTAAATACAATAAGAATCCTGGAAGATAGATGAAGGTAAACATTTTCACAAATCTAATAGGCTAGATCATAAAAGAGACAGGGCAAGACAAAAAAAAATTGCAAGATATTCATGTTTCCCATATACCACCTAACCTCCCAGTCTTCCCATTATGTATTTGTAGGATTGAGGCAGATTTCAGCTGTATGAAGCTGCCAATTTGGCCTTTGTAGGAAGCTAGACTTACTGGTTTAGTAGAAAAATTAACAGGGAATAGAGAAGAGTAACATATACTCAGTAGAGGATATC
>PVJN01018377.1:0-39028 GCA_004026805.1 Lasiurus borealis
AAAAAAAGAAGGAATTCTTACCATTTGCAACAGCATGGATGGAACTGGAGAACATATGCTAAGCTAAATAAGTCAGAGAAAGATAAATATCACATGATCTCACTCATTTATGAAATATAGTGAGCAACATAAACTGATGAACAAAAACAGATCCAGATACATAGAAGCATCTATCAGACCAGCAAACCTCAGAGGGAAGGTAGGGGAGGGTGGGGGTAAAGAGGAGAGACCAACCAAAAGACTTGTATGCATGCATATAAGCCTAACCAATGGACACAGACAAACAAGGGGTTAGGGCATGAATGTCAGGGTAGGGGTGGGGGCAATGGGAGGATAAGGACACATACTATGTAATACCTTAATAAAGAAAGAAAAATTATTCCATCAAAACAAACACAGACACAACATCCCCCCCACCAAACACACACACACACACACACACACACACACACACACACACACAAAACAAAAACAAGATTGGTCATTAAGATGTTTTATATTGTCTCTGATTTTCTGATACCTGTTTGAACTGGCTCTTCCTTGATTGTAAGCTGCTGGTAGATGATGATCATTAAAAATTGAATTTTGTGTAATGTTAGTTTTATGAGAAATGATTTTTATAGTACTTGGGTCAGCAGATACTTGTCCTCATCCCAATGTCCCGTAATAAAGAGGACCTTTGCAATAAGCAAATGTTTATTCCAAGTGTTGGTTCAGCGCCTCCTCCTCCTTTTGCCCATTCATGGGGTATAGTGTTTCTACTCAGCATCTAGCACAGTCTTTTCCACATAGTAGGTGTTTTGTAAAAGTTTATTGAACTGGTCTTACTGCCTTCAGATTATTTGTCTTTGTAATTTAGTCTGAGTTCAGAGATTTTAATTTCTATTACTATGGAAACCTTTCAATTACCATGAATGTTGCATATGTGCATAGTCATATTGCATATTTGAACACACTGGACAAAGTTGTGTCTTGAATGTGGCCTGTGATCCTGATTTCCCATGTATAGTGTCAGTAGAACAGTTTAACCTTGATCAACCAAAGCAACAAATACAGCACAGAAAAGAAGGCTGGTGAGACATGAGATGATCTGGCAGGCTCTACACTTCTACTTTGTTTATTTTAATTTTGAGTTTCTGGGTTTTGTGCTTCTGCTTCTTAAAACTAAGAGTGCAGGCAGACATTTCAAGTTCATTCAGGTGGACATTTTAAATATGAATATAAGTGATAGCTGAGATCATCCTATATAATAATAAAAAGCTAATATGCAAATTGACCAATGGAGGAATGACTGGTTGCTATGACATGCACTGATCACCACGGGGCAGACGCTCAATGCCGGAGCTGCTCCCTGGTGGTCAGTGTGCTCCTACAGGGGGAGCGCCTCTCAGCCAGAAGCCCTGAGCTGGGCTCACAGCTGGTGAGCACAGTGGTGGTGGCAGAAGTTTCTCTTACCTCCATGGCAGCACTAAGTATGTCTGACTGCCATCAGTCAGACATCCTCTAATGGCTCCCAGACTGCAAGAGAGTGCAGGCTGAGCTGAGAGACCTCAAATTTTGTGCACTGGGCCTCTAGTTTTATATAACCTATTAGACTATTTTATTTTGATTTGAAATGTATAAGACTGTGAACATAGGTTATGCTATAAGTTCAACCTCTGATCTATATGATTTTTTTTTTAAAGACTAACTTGGAGCAGTTTTAGCTTCACAGTAAAATTGAGAGGAAGGTACAGAGATTTCCCATATACCCCTTCTCTCCCACACATACATAGTCTTCCCCAATATCAACATCTCCACCAGAATGGTACATTTGTTACAGCTGGTAAACCTTCACTGACACATAATGATCATCCCAAACCTATAGATTACACTAAAAATTGGTTCATTCTTGGTGTGTATTCTATGGATTTGGACAAATGTATAATGACATGTATCTCCCATAACAGTATAATGCAGTGGTTTCACTGCTCTAAAGTCTTCTGTGTGACATCTATTCATTTCTCCCTACCATCAGCCCCTGGAAACCACTGATCTTTTTACTATCTTCACAGTTTTACCTTTTCCATGATGTTATTTAGTTGGAATCATATGGCATATTCAGATGGATTTTTCACTTAGTAATTTATATATATAAAAGCCTAAGTGACTGAACAACCAAATGACCAGTCAACAGGTCACTAACATGTGCTCTGACCATCACCAGGGGACAGATTCTCAATGCACAGGATCGGGCTCCCTCATGTCTGGATTGGGCCTATGGGGATTGGGCCCAAACTGGCTGACATCCCTTGAGGGGTCCCAGATTACGAGAAGGTGCATGAATTCATGTACCAGGCCTTTAGTATACATATAAGTTTCCTCATGCCCTTATGGCTTGATAGCTCCTTTCTTCTTAGTGCTAAATAATATTCTGTTGTCTGGGTTTATCACACTTTATTCCTCCACCCATGAAAGGACATTTCAGTTGTGTGGTTGCTTCCAGATTTTGGCAATTGTGAGTAAAGCTGCTATAAAAATGCAGGTTTTTGAGTACATTTTAAGTTTACTGACTATTTTAATAACCGGTTTTCTAGCACTGCATGGTAATGAGCTGGAATAGAAACCCCCCTCCCCCCAAAAAATAATAAAAATAAACAAGAAAGGTAAATGAGTGCTTTGAGAGTGAGGTTAGTGTCTGAATTATGTGATACTTTGGCAAGAATATTGAAAAATTAAAATTCTTAATTATGGCACTGCTTCACAGAACTATTTTTCTTTTCATCTGTGAATAGACTCTATCCTTTAGTTCCACAAAACCAAAATAGTCATTTGAAAATCCTTTTGACCATTGTTATTATTATTTTTTTGTTAATCCTCACCCAAGGATATTTTTTCATTTTTAGAGAGAGCAGAAGGGAGAAGGAGAGAAGAGAGAGAGAAAGATTGATGTGAGAGAGATACATCAATTGGTTGCCCTCCCTCTCTGCCCTAGATGAATCCTGCAACTGAGATACATGCTCTTGATGGGCATTGAAACTGGGACTTTCAGTCCTCAAGCCAATGTTCTAGTCACTGAACCAAACTGGGAACTGGCTATTATTTTTTCATAATTACTTCCTGAGGATGCCCTCTCATTTAGCTACTTAGAAATTGGAGGAAAGATGGTTGTTTGACTGTTTAAGGCCAGGTAGGACAATTTGGAGGATTTTAACTCTCCAGTAGTAAAATAGCATTTTATTTATTTATTATATTTTAAATTTTTATTTATTGAATTAATTGGAAGTGATATCCTATCTAATAAAAGAGTAACATGCAAATTGACCATCACTCCAACACACAAGATGGCTCCACCCATGTGGACACAAGATGGCCAATACAAGATGGCCAGCAGGGGGGGGCAGTTGGCAGGGACCAGGTCTGCAAGGCAGGGCAGTTGTGGGTGATCAGGCCAGCAGGGAAAGACACTGGGGAGGGACCAGGCCTGCAAGGCAGGGCAGTTAGGGGTGATCAGGCTGTCAGAGGAGGGAAGTTGGAGGTGACTGGGCCTGCAGGGAAGGGCAGTTGGGAGGAACCAGGCCTGCAGGAGAGGGCAGTTAGGGGTGACCAGGCCTGCAAGGGAGGGCAGTTAGGAACAGTCAGGCTGGCAGGGAAGCAGTCAGGCATCAATCAGGCTGGCAGGAGAGTGGTTATAGAGGTTGATCAGCTGTCAGGCAGAAGCAGTTAGTGATTGGGCCTAAACAGGCAGTCAGACAAACCTCAAGGGGTCCAAGATTGGAAAGGGTGCAGGCTGGGCTGAAGGACAGCCCCCCGCCCTCATGCATCAATTTCATGCACTTTGGCCTTCAGTTGATTAATAAAATAATATAGGTTTTAGGTACAGAATTCTATAATATATCTTATGTATATTGTGTGTTCACCACCCCAAAACAAGTCTCTATCATTTATCCCTTCTTTGCCTTCTACCTCCCCCAGCACTTTCCTCTAGTGATCACCATATTTGTTACTGTGAGTTTTTTTTTTTTAATTTGTTTGTTTAATCCATTCAAATACAAGGACAAAGGAAATAGCTGATTATAGGAACAGGAAACCTCAAACAAGAGGTCTTTTGAGGTTTTAGGGCCAGGAAATTTAGTATTTCTCAGTGGCATAAAGGTCATGTCTTAGTATTGCTCAGTGGCATCATGATTAGAGCCAGAAAATTTAATATCACTCAGTGACATAAAGGTCTCATCATGGAGGTGAGAACCTGGCCAGGTGAGGTTTACTGCTCCCAATAGGATGATGTAGACCATCTCTCCTGAGGGAGCTGGTAGTTATTCTACACATTGTTTACTTCAACGTAGGACAGGAAGAGCAGCATAATGCTGTGAAATGACAAGCCATTGAGGTTTGAAGGTGTGGTCAGAAAGCTTGAAGACACCACTACAAGCTATGTGCGCTTGACGAAGTTAACAATGTCAGGAACAAATGTGTGAAACATGTGGTTTCCCAAGTGAAGAAGAATCTTTATAGCAAAGCAGCCATTAAATAAACAAATGAATGCTTTATATACTCATAGTAGGTTTGCAAAAGTGAATTTGGAAGACAAAGTATAAGAACTTTTAAAATATTCTTGTCCAACCAGCGTGGCTCAGTGGTTGAGCGTTGTCCTATGAACCAGGGGGGTCACGGTTCAATTCTGTCAGAGCACATGCCTGGGATGTGGCCTCAGTCCCCAGGAGGAGACATGCAGGAGGCAGCTGATCAGTGCGTCTCTCTCATCATTGACAGTTCTCTTTCTCTCCTCTCCTTCCTCTCTGAAATCAATAAAAAAAAATTATTAAAATTCGTCACCTTTCTGTTTTATTAACAAGTGGTTGTGATGAAGTTTGGTGCTAACAGTGGTTGTGATAAAGTTTGGTGCTTCCAATTTTGTGTGTTGAATGGAAGGGCCATACTAGGAGTTGCAGTTTGGTCTGAAGTTACTATTATTCTCTTCTAATGCTGGTGGTCTCCTCATTTGGAAAGCAATCTGTATTTTTTTTTTTCAGAATCAGAGCTTAGGAAAACAAACAAATGAACAAACAAACAAATGAGTCAACCCAAAACAACAAACAACCAGAGCTTAGAGGTAGCTGCTACACACTTTGCGTTTTTGATAACGAATCTCATTCTATATCTCTCTAAAACTATGAACAATCTAGATTTTGTAGTCAGTTTCTCTTCCCTTCAACCACCTTGTTTATCACGTGCAAGTGTTCGGCATCATATCTCTTCTATGTGCTGCAGTGACGATAATGAACAAGATGAGGCAGTACTCACCCTACGGATTTTATGTAGAGGGGACAGACAGCTCTGTACATGTAAACGTATGTTCCACACCCGTGGTTCTATGGAGCACACTGTGCCTTTCCCCATCCCTGCCCTCCTGGACATTTGCCTTGCCTCTCTCTCCTAAGCTCCAAGGGCCCTTCTTTATCCTTAGTTCATGTCTTCTGTGGCTCACTTCTTCTACCTCTGTGATGTCCTAAGTAAACGTTCTCTGACAGTTTTGGAGGGAAAAAAGTGTTCTCCCCACCTGTGTGGCCTCCATCATGAGACCGGCCCATTCTCTCAGCAGCTCTCAGGATGTAAATTAAATAGAGAAAGGCTCACACTGGCCAGTACGGCTCAGTTGGTTGGGAAGGGTTACAGTAGGGGGCCTGCAGGAGGCATTCTTACATAGGTGTTTCTCTCTCTCTCTTCCTCTTTGTTTCCCTCTGTCTAAAAATAAATAAAAAATAAGCGAGAGAAATGCTCAACAACGTCAGTGTTTCCAAGGGCAGTAAGATATAAATAACTAGATCTGAGGTCACAGAATGTGTGTGTTTTTTTTTTTTGAGAGAGATAAGCAGTATGCTGTTACATGTTTCCCAGATCCTAAATCATATTAATGTGTCTTCCCCAAACTCCTCTCCCCAACACACACACTTTATTTCAAGCACCTGCACCCTAAACCTACCACATTAGGGTAGAGAACCCAGCTCAGTATCAGGATTTCTGGATTATAATCCTGACTTGGGAGACAAAGAAAATAAGAGCATTTAGTTATACAGAGGTCTAAGAAATCCTATATATAATGCTTATCTCATTGAATTTTTCCAAGTCTGTGAAGTGAGTACTACTCTTATTAAATATACTAGAGGCCCGGTGCATGAATTTGTGCATGGGTGGGGTCCCTCCGGGAGGCCTGCAGAGATTGGCCCAGCCTATGCCCCCAGCCTCGCAGCCCCACAGCCCTGCCTGGCACCCTGCCTTGGCTTGGCACCGCCCTCTCACCTGCTCCACCATCCTGCCTGCAGGGTGATCGATTGGGGCTGGGGCCCCTGTGAGGCTCCCTCAGTGCCTGGGAGCCCCGCCCTCCACCACAGGACTGGCATTTTAAGCCAGACATTTCTGTTCCCAGAATTCATGCTTTGTGGCAAAAGGTTTGTTAAAAATGCAGGCCCTGCTAAATTCATAGTCTGTATTCTAGTCAGTCAGGCCTGATGGAAACAAGGGTCAAGAACTAGCAATAACCTGGCCTTCAGTTAGCCTCTGATGATTAGTTTCTTCATTTGTAAAATGGGTGCAATAAGAATTAGCTGTCAGCCCTAGCTGGTTTGGCTCAGTGGGTAGAGCATCGGCCTACGGACTGAAGGGTCCCAGGTTTGATTCCAGTCAAGGGCACATACCTGGGTTGCAGGCTTGATCCCCAGTGTGAGGCATGCAGAAGGCAGCCGGTCAATGATTTTCTCTATTTATTGATGTTTCTATCTTTCTCTGCCTCTCCTTTCCTTTCTGAAATCAATAAAAATATATTAAAATAAAAAAGAAGTAGCTGTCAGCATTGGGAGGTTTCAATAAGCTACTACACACAGTATGTTTGATATGCTCATATACACAGTAGGTTCTCGAATAAATGATAGCGTCTTTCTCTGCTACCTTTCCACAATCATTACGGCTTCTTTCACTTTAACTTCCTATCTCTCATCAGCAGAACTTCCTTCCCTCCACCCTTCTTCCCTCCCTCCATTTCTCCCTCCTTCTTCTCTCCCTCCCTCCCTTCCCGTCTTCCTCCTATTTATTTAAGGCATTAAGATAGAGGACCAGGGATCTTCTTTCTCTGTTTTGAGCTTGACAAAGCCAATCCAAGGTTAGGGTTAAGAAAGAAGAAAATGCCAAGCATCAAGTATTCCTGTAATGCAGACTCTACCCATAAAATCTTGCTTACACTATTGCATGAAATTCATGTCTGGGAGGTATTTCAGCTGCTTGCTGCACGCGATGACAAGTGGCAGGCCTTGGCAGTGGTTCAGGGATTAAGGATTGCATTGGATGGAGGACAGAAGTTGAGGGCCGAACCCCGGACAGCATAACCTAAACTGGGTCCATGCATTCTGTAGACGGTGTTTCTAATTAGTTTGGAGGGGAGGAGGCAGGCATGAGCAAACAAGAGAGGAGAGGTCGTCTCAGGCCTGATGTTTGCTGGTGGCTAGAGGTCGGTAAGGAAAGACAAGAAGAAGCAAGGCATTGGGTCAGAGCCTGTTTCAATTGGGATGTGTTTGTTTCTGCATAATTAATTTCCCCTTTTTATTTCCCACCTCACTCCTCTTCCCAGCACTCCATATTAACTACGATCAGCTGATTTGAGAAGCAACTTACATTGGTCTCATAGAACTGTATGTCAGAAGATTGACAAGGCCTGTATGAAATGAAAGCGAATACTAACTGGTTCATAGAAACAGTTAGAGAAATGTATTTCCTTTAGGTGGTAGGTTGTCGATATCTATGAAGTAAGGTTCGTGAACAAAACTTAAGTATAGAAATAACTTACCAGCATCTCTTCTTAAATAATCAAATATGAACATTTTCACACATGGCTAGTAGTATAGAAATAAAACATTTTTATTTTTTCTGGAGAGCAGTAAGTAATATGCATTGAAGTTCTTTTATATGCACTTTGACTCCCTAACTTCATGTTTACATTTTTTTTCTAAGAAAATATTCAAAGATAAAAGCCAAATATTTTTTATACTAGCAAAAATATAGGAACAACCTAAATGTCCCACAGTGGAGAATTGCTTAAATAACTTATTATATAGTCCCTGTGGGTAATAATTTTATGGCTTTTTAAATGATACATATTTTCCAAATAGCAATAAGAGAAAGTTTCTGACAGATGGGCCATACAGGGTATCCCCAAAAATGTATATACATTTTAACAGTTGATAGCTCAATTTTGAAAATGAAGTGTATTTTAATAAGCACTACCTTTATAATTATGTAAAGTATATGTACACATTTTTGGGGATACCCTATATTTTAGGCATATTTTTTAAATGAGAAAATATGTATTAGATAATAATTGATCAAAAACATTGTGTAAAGTGACACCAACACTGATAGTAAATGGATAAAACATACATTTTGAACCCAGCTAGCATGGCTCAGTGGTTGAATGTTGACCTATGAATCAGGAAGTCACAGTTCGGTTCCCCTTCAGGGCACATGCCCAGTATATAGGCTCAATCCCTGGGGGTGTAGGGGGTGAGAAGGTGCATGCAACAGGCAGCAGATCAATGATTCTCTCTCATCATTGATGTTTCTCTCCCTCTCTCTTCCTCTCTGAAATAAAAAAAATATATTAAAAAAATTATAGACTTTGATAATGTATGGACAAAATGGTAGAAGTACACCAAATATTTCATAGTGAAATTATGGAGAAAGCTTCTGACTGGTGGGCTATTTAAGTCATGATACTTCTTACACATATGTATATTGACATTTTTATACATTTACATTTTAATTATTTTTACTAGTAGTTTCTTTTAAGTAGGCTGGTTTTTGTGAAAAGTATTAGCATTTGTTTTTTGAATGCTGTGTCCCTTTATCTTTTTAGTCCCCAAATGTTGCTTTTTTAAAATGCAATCTTGCAGATACCAAGTAGTTGGTTAGTTGAGAAGAAGGAACATCTATCTTGTAACCATCTTTCCTTCGCATTAACACCAGCTTTCATCAAACAATTTCCTTTGGTCAAGAGGAGGGGCAGACAATGTTGAGTTGGAGTATTATTCAGAGATGATTCATTCACTGCTGCCCCCACCTTACAGCCCTCATGCACTCAAGAATCCAGCGTTGGAAACGCTAACATCTTCCACCTCGTTTTGGGTCAGCTCTCTGCACCTGCATAGCTACATCCACAGATACAGGTAACATTTACTACGAATGCCTCAGTCCTTGACCTGAGTATCCTATTAGTCCTCCTCATGAAGAAAAACAATCTACTAAACTAGGATTTTAGGAATATGTTATTTTATCAGTTACAAATGAATAGGCACGAGTATGGGATTGATTAGGAAAGCAATTGTGTTAAAACTACATCATCTCTCAAGAGAATGTGAAAACTCGTTCAGCGTTCACATTTAATATGGACTTAATGATTTGCATGATATCTATTCTATCTTGAAGGATTCTGTAATAGAAAATGCCCCCTTTCCTTAGGAAATTGGAAAAAAATGTGAATAGTGAAGTCTAGAAAATTTTGTAAATTAAAATAAAAATGTAAAAGAGCAGAGCTACATATGCAATTTGTTTTCCATACTATCTGTTTCTTGTATACCATCTTTTCACGTGGATTGCAAGGAGCGAGGTACATTTTAAATATTTATTAACAATTCCTTTTTAATATTGATATTCATTAACAAATTAAATTCTTTATAGATATTACCTAATGACTGCCTTTAAAATTTTTTATTTTAACATAGACCTCTTAGGTAGTATCATACACTGGAAGATTATTCTAGAATTTTAATGTACATGCAGTCATTTGGGATTAAAAATGCAGGTGTTTGGCTTCAACCTGAGTTTTTATTCAGCATATCTTGAAAGGTTAACCAATCTGCAAGATTAACTCTCAAATAATTCTTTTGCAGATGGTGTATGGGAAATACTTTGATTGAGTTAAGTTATAATTGAGTAGAGTAAGTGAACTTTTTAACAATTTATATGCAGACTTGAACAGTGAATATTGTTTTTTTAAAGTCAAAATAATTATATTTTCAGAATTTTAAAAATGTAGAATTTTGGTGTTTTAAATGGATAATTTTAAAGGTGTTTCAGTCATTTGGGATGGTACCAATTTTGGCTAACAATTGTATGTATATGTTGAACATTTTGAGCTAGATTGGCTAATCTATTGATAAATATTAATTTTTTTCATATTTTTTAATAATCATGAGTATAATACTATATAAATTTCTTATATAATCAGTCTCAGTTTATTTGCTTTAGGCATTCCAATTAGTTAATGAATACACATTATTATCACAGGTAGACATACACACATATCTGTCATTTCTGGCATGCTCCTACAGACTAACATTTTACATTTTCTTTAGACAGAAATTATCCTGACGAAAGGTTTTAATGCAAAACATTTTTCTCTCTGTACTCTAGAAATGAGCGATCAAGAAATAGTTTACTTAACTCCTGCATTTCTTCAGAATCCTTCAGAGCCACGAAATAC
Source organism: Lasiurus borealis (assembly GCA_004026805.1). Lineage (NCBI taxonomy): Eukaryota > Metazoa > Chordata > Mammalia > Chiroptera > Vespertilionidae > Lasiurus > Lasiurus borealis. Next base: position 10,508 of record PVJN01018377.1, read on the forward strand.
TGTAAGGCCTGGTGGCACTCAAAGGCCTGGGAAAATTGATGGCAAAGGTATACATGTTTTAAGCATCTAGATTCACCCATTCTTATGGCTTATCAAATGCTTAAAGCTTGAAAAAATGTTTTTATGTGTATTTCAGGCTCTCAGATGGTAATACAAAACCATAAGGTGTGTAGTAGTAGAACAGTCTTTCTTTTCTTTTCTGTTCTTTTCTTTTCTCTCTTTTTTTTTTTACATTTGTGAAAGTGGAAAAATTAGTGAATTCTTTAAATTTGAGGAGCTAATAGAATATTTTCATTCAAATTTGGTCAAGGTATTTAACTTTTGGCTCGGTGCCTCAGTTATTTGGAGTGTTGTCCTGTATACCAAAAACTTTCAGGCTCTATTTCCAGTGGACCATGTATGGGAGAAAACTGATAAAATTTTCTCTCTCCTCTCTCTCAAATAAAAAAAAATTAAAAAATATCCTTGGTGAAGATAAAAGAAAAAAAAGTAAATAATAGGTAGAAACTCAAGAAAACATTGCATTTCCTAGGCAAATAAAAGTCTAAGAAACATTTAAGAGATGAAAAATATGATTTTATTCAGACAAAAGATATTTTCAGTGCTTTAAATATTTACCAAACCTTGATGGCAACGAAGCTGCAAATATGTTAAAATCAAAAGGCACATTCTAATTTTTCTATTCTCTCTTTCTCAAATATTGTCACACTTAAACTTTAAATTTAGAGTAATTTTTACTATTTTAATATAGTGATGATAAGAGATACAGCTTTTAGATAATGAAGACAAAAATGTAGGAGGCTAAATATAGCATTGTTTAGTGAAAAATAGTTGATGAAACAGAAAGGAAAGTTGATTTCTAGAAATATCTTTAAGAATGGATCCCAATCACATTTGCAGCTTCAGAATATCCACTATTGGCCACCAATTTCTCAAGAATATTGACTGTGCCCTGCCAGTGTGACTCAGTGGTTAAGCACTGGTCCATGAACCAGGAGGTCATGGTTCAATTCCCGGTCTGGGCACATGCCTATGGTGTAGCTCTATCACTAATAGGGGGTTCGCCGATTGATGTTTATTTCTTATCCGTGTTTCTATCTCTCCCTCTCCCTCCTTCTCTCTAAAATTATATATATTGACTGCTTTCCTTTCTTCTTCATAATTAGTTGTGATCACAGCAAGGAATACACACACTAGTATGGATTCTCATAAATGTGTGCTGTGTCTACTGTCACCTGTACTTTTTAAATATATATATATATATATATATATATATATATATATATATATATATATATATTTTATTGATTTTTTTACAGAGAGGAAGGGAGAAGGATAGAGAGTTAGAAACATTGGTGAGAGAGAAACATCAATTAGTTGCCTCCTGCATACTCCCTCCCGGGGAAGTGCCCACAACCAAGGTACATGCCCTTGACCAGAATTGAACCTGGACCCTTCAGTCCACAGGCTGACTCCCTATCCATCGAGCCAAACTGGTTAGGGCTGCCTCCAGTACTTTTGAAATCCTGTAGAACTGTTTTTGTGTGCAGGATTTCTACCATGGGTGTTTGCCAGTCAGAAATCTGAAACTTTAAAACTGTAACTACTAGATTCTAGGTTTAGATGAATTTGTATGATATAATTTTGTAAAAATTTTTAGAAAACATTTGTCCCTTTGTTACAAATGGTGTCCCAGTGAAGGTTAATAGTGGGCCAAGCTCTACTCATGGTGACTTTTTTTTAAATTAATTTTTTTTTTTTTTTTTTTTTGCCAAAACCAGTTTGGTTCAGTTTTTATTATGTGTGTGTGTGTGTGTGTGTGTGTGTGTGTGTGTGTGTGTAATACATCCTTCTAGTCTGCTGATTATTTTTTCTTCTTTATTTAAAGGGTTTTCAGTACCCTGGCGTCTCATTGCAGTGGCTCTTGGGATCCTCTGTTTACTTCTAATCATGACAATCATAGCGTTGGGAACAATGTGTAAGTAGCTAAATACATCCTTTGAGTCTGAGTAATAGCACTGATCACCAATTTTGCAGTTATTAACAATCAATTGTTCCCTGGATATCATAAAGGAAAGTTTCAGATGGCTTTTTCTTGGTGATTTTTTTTCCCTAGACATATCACAGTATTATTTTCATCTCACTTACCTATTTCAATGACTCTGCAGTCTCATTCTTTATCATACAGGTAATACTCCTTTTGATACAGGACTTAGTAATATTCTGCATTCCGAGTTTCGATCATTTTGAATCTTAGATAAACGTTCTTTAAGAAACAACTGTTTGAAATAAATTAGGACTTTCTTTTTATTGTCTTATGATCTCATTTATATGTGAACTGTAATGAACAAACTAAACTGATGAACAAAATAGAAACAGAGGCCTGGATACATGGAGTAGACTAACAGCTGTCAGAGGGGGAGGGAGGATCAGGGTGGTGGATGAGAGAAGGTGAGATTGGCCAAAGAACATATATGCACAACCCATAGACACAGACAACAGTGTGGCGATAGCCAGAGGGAAGGGTGGTGGTGGCTGGGGGGAGATGGGCAAAGAGGTTGGGGAGAGGGCGGTAAAGGGACATTTATAATAGTGTCAACAATAAAAACAGTGCTAAAAAGAATACAATGAAGAAATGATTTAGTAAAAATTTAGAGTGATTCTGTGCATAGATGTTGTAATCTTGAGTCCATCAACTTTTATTTTTTACTTGAATTTTTTGCTTTCTTTAGAGAAAATCAGTAATATATTGCACTTAGATAAAGTGACATATTGGGATCTTCCTCCTTTTCCCCTATGTTTATCCTATTTAATAATAATGGTGCTATTTCTTCATGTGTCTTAGTGCAGATTTTCATACTCAAGAAGATGTGTTGCTAAAAGTTGGCTAACTGATTTTTATTTTGGCACCTATTTTTAAATAATGTGCTAACTATCAAAATGAAACTAAACTGAGTGGCAAGGTGTTGCTAACATAATTTTATTCAGATCCCTTATTTTATTTATTCTAGACTTAAATTGCTAACAGTGAGAAGTTTGATGTTTTCATTTGAATCATCAACTTACTGAGGTGTTACTTTCTAAATGTCATTTTGCTAATTAAAGTAATGAAATGGGTTGATTGTCGAAGTGAGATTTTTCAGCATGTAAGCATTATGAATATAGTTTTGAATTTTATCTGTCGTATGAATTTTAGTTTTTCAGTATAATCAAGCAAAACATCAACAAGATGAAATTCTACAAAACCTCAAACAAAAGTGCCACCTTATGCAAAATGACACCTACTTCAAGCAACTTTTGGCAAATAAGACTCTAGTGTCTGACATTCTCAAAAACAAAACAGTCCAGTGGGAAAAGAAACCATTCTCACCATTAACAAAAGAGAACACATGTCATAGAAAACAGAAAACCTCTTCAAAATCTTTGCAAAACACAGGTATGGAGGAACTCTTCAGTGAGAGACTGCATGACTTTTCACCATTTTTTTCTTCAGAAGCTTCGAAGTTAGTAACAGGCTTGTGCTATATGCTAGTTAACTAGGTCTAGTGGGGAAATTTAAGTTCTGCCTCTTAGAAACAATATGGGTGTTTGAGATTGCTTATTTTGAATATGGGTTTGAGACCCTAGGAGCCATGTTTAGATTAGCAGACCCCTGTGTTCCCCACAAGTTAGTGGCAGTTCACCTACTGCTTCTAGAAGGTGAAATAATATGGTAGCTCCCCTTAAAATTCAGATTATTTTGGACCTGGAGGCAAATTAGTCCCTTCTACTTTGTTGCTGAAGTAGATGTTATCAATAAAAACAGACATAGGCTGCAATGGCCAGAAAGCCTTTTATTTGGATGCCGTTGTAAAGATAATTGTAAGTTTATGTATGTGCGCACGTGTGTGTGCACGTGTGTGTTTGCCTGTCTTGTTTTTCCATTCTGCCTTGACTTCAGATTTTTGGTTGACTGTGATCAATATGTATTCCCTACAATACATCTGCAAGATTTGTCAGAGTGTTGATATTTTGTGCAACTCTGTGTAGTAATACCTATACAAAATTACAGGAGATGAAAATATGAATTTCATACAATAAATTCTCATATCATGCATACCAACGGAGTGAATTAACCTGGTTATCAGAAATTAATAAATATTTTGTTTAGGATTTAGAGTTTACAAAGAGTTTTTGCATATTTAGTCTCATGTAGGCATGGTAATCAGTGGAAATTGTTGTCTCCATTATCAAAGCATCAATAATATTTTTAAAACTTGGTATATTGTAAAATACATAAGAGATAAAGAAAAAAATTCCAAATAATGTTTATTTAGAAGACATTCCAGGAATTTATTTGAATTTTATTATTCTTTAAGCAGCTTATTGTGGTATTACTAATATTTAAAAAAACCTGTATATATTTAATGTATACAATTTGATGACTTTGGATATATACATACACTTGTAAAATGATCCACAATTAAGGTAATATCTCCCAATTTTTCCCCATGTCTCTTTTTTATTTTTGTGGTAAGGACACTTGACATACAATTTCTCCTTTTACTAAGTATTTATTTTATTTTTTGAATCCTCACTTGAGGATATTTTTCCACTGATTTTTAGGTCGAGTGGCAGAGAGAGGGAAAGACAAGAGAAAAACATTGATGTGAGAAAAACACATCAATTGGTTGCCTCCTGCATGAGCTCTGATCAGAGCCCAGTCTGGGGAGGAGCCTCTATGTAAGGCATGTGCTCTTGACCAGACCAAACCTGGGACCCTTTGGTCATCAGGATGACACTCTATTCACTGAGCCAAACTGACTAGGGCTTCTTAGCAAGTTTTTAAGTGCACACTGCAATATTGTTAACTATAGGTACGATGTTGTATAGCAGATGTGTAGAATTTATTCATCTTGCATAACTGAAGCTTTATACCCATTGAGTATCTACCCATTTCTCCCTCCTACTTGCCCCTGGTAACCCCCATGCTACTTTCTGTTTCTCTGAGTTTGACTGTTGAAAATACCTCATGTAACGGCATTCATGTAGCATTTGTCCCGTGTCTGGCTTATTTCATTTAGCATAGTATCCTCAAGGTTCATCCATGTTGCTGCATATAAACAGGATTTCCTTTTATTTAAGGCTGAATTGTACTTCAAGAATGTATGGCTCACGTTTTTAAATCCATTCATCTGTTGATAGACATTTTCTCCTTATCGTTGGCCATTGTGAATAATGCTACATTGAACAGGGGGGGTGCTGATGTCTCTTGGCATGCCAGAATTTTGATGAACCTCATGTTATCATAATTGGTAGCTATTAAGATTTTACTTAGTCACAGAAGGCTGATAAATATATTGCTGTGCTTAACAGAATGCCAGTTAACAAGAAGTTTAATGTTTTACCTTATATGTTGCAGGCAAACTCCATGAAGAACACTGGTCCTGTTGCGGAGTAAACTGTTATGTTTTTACCACTGAAAATCAAAACTGGAAAGGATGTAAACAGACTTGCCAAAATAAAGGATTATCTCTATTGAAGATAGATGATGAAGATGAGCTGGTATCATGGATGATTATATTCACTTTTATTCTCTTGAACTTTGTCTCCCACTCTCACACCCAAGACACTGAGGACAGGGGGCGGGGTCCAGAAAAAGGAATCTTCAGCTGGTCTTTGTGTTGTGTCTGTTGAGTGAGCAAAAGTAGTACAGTTAAGGGTCTCTCAGGAGCTCTGCCTACTAACAGGGAACACCATCTTGTTATTTACTAAGCGTTCGGTACATATTATCTATCATGATCATTATTATGTCCAAAGTGGAAACCTCTTTGAGGATGCTTTTTGGGTCTTTGCGATCATCTTTCTTTCAAGAAAAACACTCACGGGGAAATATACTTCACTTTTGATGAAGCACTTAATCGTACAGGCTGGAACCAGCAGTGATTTCTCCCAATAAGGTGACAATGAAAATTCTGGAATAACATGGTGGAGTAGTTACTACAAGGACTCCAGGAGCCAGACTGGCTGTGGTCAGTTTCAGCTCTGGCACTTATTAGTTTGGTGTCCTTGGTTAATGACTTAACCTCTCTTAATTTCAGTCCCCCCACCTGTTGAAATGGAGATAATGATGAGAAACATAAAACTGATAACCGTTTTATAGTTTTAGCCTCATGGTGATTTTCATTGCATCTGCAGGCAACATTTACTTGATCAATATTCTTTAAAAAAGTTTTTTTTAATTGATTTCAGAAAGGAAGGGAGAAGGAGACAGAATTAGAAAGATCAAGGATAAGAGAAAATTGTTGATTAGCTGCCTCTTGCATACCCTACACTGGGGACTGAGCTGGCAACCCAGGCATGTGTCATGATCAGGAACCAAACCGTGACCTCCTGGATCATACAATTTGTAGACAAATCCAACAGATGTTTTAAATCATAATGCAGAAGATTTTATGTTGTCATGAAATATTTTCTGTATTTGATGTAGTAAAACAGTTAAATTTAAACCTTTATTTACAAAACACATTTTGTCATTTAAATAGACATTATGTAATATGTCACTTTTGAGTTTACATTTTTGGACTAGTAAGTATTTCAAAATTCTTCCCCATTTTCCTCTACATCTCCCAACTACTAAACTATAGCAAGATTTTCTCTTATGAGGCTGAAGGCTGTAATGTACCCTTCCCCACATATGCTTATTTTACTACTAGAGGCCTGACGCACAAAATTCGTTTGGGGAAGGAGGGAAGGGGGAGGGTCAGGGCAGCCTGCACCGTTTGCAATCCAGGACCTCTGGCTCCTAACTGTTCACCTACCTGATCATCCTTAACCACTCTGCCTGCCTGTCTGATAGCCCCTAATCACTCTGTCTGCCTGCCTGCTCACCCCTAACTGCTTGCCTGCCTGCCTGATCACCCCTAAGCATTCGCCTGCCTGCCTAATAGCCCCTAACCACCTCTGTCTGCCTAATTGCCCCTAACTGCTTCTGCCTTGGGACTCCCCCCCTCCACTGTGGCTTGGTTTGGAAGGACATCTGGAATGACGTCTGGAAGTCCATTCAGCTGTCTGGTCTAATTAGCATATCACACTTTTATTTTATTTATTTATTTTTTAATTTCTTTATTGATTAAGGTATTACGCATGTGTCCTTATTCCCCCACTACCCCTCAAACCCTCCATTCATGCTCTTAGCCCCCTGTTGTCTGTGTTCATTGGTTAGGCTTATATGTATACATATAAGTCTTTTGATTGATCTCTCCCCTTTACTTCCACTGTCCCTTACCTTCCCTGAAGTTAGATGATCTGATCTCTAGATCTGTTTTTTTTGTTCATCAGTTTATGTTGTTCATTATATTCCATAAATAGTGAGATCATATGATATTTATCTTTCTCTGCCTGGCTTTTTTCACTTAGCATAATGCTCCCCAACTTCATTCATTTTGTTGCAAATGGTAAGAATTTTTCTTTTTTACGGCAGCATAGTATTCCACTGTGTAGATGTACCACAGTTTTTTAATCCACTCATCTGCTGATGGACACTTAGGCTATTTCCAAATCTTAGCTATGGTAAATTGTGCTGCTATGAACATAGGGGTGCATATATCCTTTCTGATTGTTGTTTCTAGCGTCTTGGGATACATTCCCAGAAATGGGATTACTGGATCGAATGGGAGTTCCAGTTTTGATTTTTTGAGGACTCTCCATACCATTCTCCACAGTGGCTGTACCAGTCTGCATTCCCACCAACAGTGCACAAGGGTTCCTTTTTCTTCGAATCCTTGCCAACACTTGCCATTTGTTGATTTGTTAATGATAGACATTCTAACAGGTGTGAGATAGTACCACATTGTTGTTTTGACTTGCTTCTCCCAGATGATTAGTGACTTTGAGCATGTTTTCATAAGTCTTGGCTTATCTTCTGTCTTCTTTTGAAAAGTACAGTGGTACCTCAAGATACGAGTGCCCTAACATACGAGATTTTTGAGATACGAGCCGTTGAGAGAGCAGTTTTTCCGCGCGGATCGGTAGGCTGCACACAACCCACCAATTTACCACGACTCAGCGTCTCATAGTTTCCATGCCTCAAAGTTACGGAATGAATTACACTCCTATCTCGAGGTACCAGTGTATCTATTTAGGTTAGTTGCCCACTTTTTGATTGGGTTATCTTCCTTTTATTAAGTACACTTTTATTATTATAGATATTTGTTTTGAAGATTCCTTCTTTCCCTAAAAAATATGCTCTAATTATTTTTCTATATCCTTAAATATCTTTGTGGAGCATGCTTTTGAATCAGTTCATAAGGTATCAAATTATTTTATGTCTCATTATTGTTAGATATTTAGATTTTAATTTCTCCCCATGTTTTAAATAATTTATGACACTCACAGCCATTTATTTAAGAAATATATTTTTATTGTTTTCAGAGAGGAAGGGAGAGGAAGAGAAAGATTAAAACATCAATAATGAGAGAGGATCATTAATAGGCTGTCTCCTGCAGGTCCCCCACTGGGGGATTGAGCCCGTAACCTGGGCATGTGCCCTTGACCAGAATTGAACCCAGGATCCTTCAGTTCCCAGGCCGATGCTCTATCCACTGAGCAAAATTGGCCAGGGCTCTTGCAACCATTTTTGATACAAATAATGTACTAGGAGAAAATTATGTGGGAAATGAAAATATAAGGAATGAGGGTAGAAAGAGCTTTTTAGAAAGGAGATGTATAGGATGAGGTGGGAAGCAGTAGAGAACTGACCACCAATTCAGCCAGCTGCTTTTCCTATCATCTCCATTCATCTAACTGATGAAAATTTAGTCATATGTGTTGTGGTTTCTTTACAGTCCTTCCTTCAACCTCAGACTTACAAAAGTATCTACTGGATTGGATTGTCATTTAACGAAGAGAAAAGAAAATGGGAATGGATTGACAAGGGCGCACCTGGAATGTAAGTCTCTGAAATGCATACAAACTATAACATCAGTGTTGGGGCTGGGAGTATTGTTTCTAAAAAGTATCTTCTCTCATTTCACACAGCTTAACTCATTTTCAAGTAGAGGTTATTGGTAAGAATAAGCAGAATGATTAAGAAAGTGTTTTAGTTGAAAAAAGAGAAGTATCATGCAGAGTTATCTACACTAATAAAAGAGTAAGATGCAAATTGATCATACCTTCATGACACCCATCAGCCAATCAGGAGTGAGTATGCAAATTAACCCAACAAAGATGGTGGATTAATTTGCTTATGAAGGCACTAAGCAGCCAGGGGCGGGACGGGACACAGGCATTCTGCACCGCCCCAGTTGTTCCAGGCCTCTGGGCAGTGTGGGAAGGCAGAAAGGTGGCTTCGGCCAGAGCTAAGGCAGTGCCAGCAGCCAGGGGAAGGAAGGCCCATTCTTGCCCAAATCTTTGCACATTGGGCCTCTAGTTAATACAAAATTATGATGCTAAGCACATGCTCAGAAGAATGGATTATGAGGTATACAGAATTTTAAAAATCATAAAGTGTCATGAAATGATTGGATCATCCTGATTTAGCCACAGCGATCCCTCCCATAATCATAAATGAATATTTTGAGTAGCCCCAAAAATTCATTTAAAACTCTTTTTTTAGTTGACATATCTATGTTTATATATTATTTATAAAATTTAAATTTAAGCTAGTATATACACACTCAGACATCTTCACTATGGTCTTCTTTAGAAGTGTAGTATTTTATAAACTATTGGGTTTACATTAAGATATAATCTGTTGTCAAACTGTTCAATGATTTAAAAAAATTGTAACATATATTTATTTCTAGGAATTATATTTTATGTTTTCTTTTTTTAAATTAAATTCTTTACTGTTGAAAATATTACACATGTCTCCTTTCCCCCCTGTTGACCTCTCTCCTCCTATTTCCCCCTGCCCCTCAGCACCACACAGGCACTAACCCTCTACTGCCTGTGTCCATTGCTTATGCTTAAAACAGGTTTCAAATCTCCTTGCTGGTTACTCATATTTTCAAACTGTTGTTTATATTCTTAATGATAGTAAACATCTTATTTTAGTACTAGAGGCTTGGTGCACAAAATTCGTGCACAGGGGGAAGGGGTGTCCCTCAGCCCAGTCTGCTCCCTCTCCAATCTGGGACTCTCAAGGGATGTCGACTCTCTGTTTAGGCCCGATCCTATTGGGAGTCAGACAACCCTCTCACAATCCAGGACTGCTGGCTATCAACTGCTCACCTCCTGCCTTCCTGATTGCCCCTAACCACTTCTGCCTGCCAACCAGATCAACTCCTAACTACTCCTCTGCCAGGATGATGGATGTGTAACTGCTCCCCTGCCAGCCTGTTTGCCCCTAACTGCCCATCCTTGCAGGACTGGTCACCCCTAACTGCCCTCCCCTGCAGGCCTGGTCTCTCCCAACTGCTCTCCCCTGCAGGCCTGGGTCTCCCACAACTGCCTTTCCCTGCAGGCTGGTCACCCCCAACTTCCCTCCTCTGCTGGCCTGGTCACTCCTAACTGTCCTCCCCTGCAGGCTTGATCGCCTCCAACTGCCCTCCCTTGCAGGCCATTTTGTGGTGGCCATCTTGTGTCCACATGGGGGTAGGATCTTTGACCACATGGGGACAGCCATCTTGTGTGTTGGAGAGTGATAGTCAATCTGCACATTACTCTTTTATTAGATTGGATAGAGGCCTGGTGCATGGGTGGGGGCCAGCTGGTTTGCCCTGACGGGTGTCCTGGATCAGGGTGGGTGTTGGTGTGGAGTGTGGGGTGGCCTGGGAGAGAGGCCTGAGGTGGTTTGCAGGCTGGCCATGGACCCCAGTGACCCAAGTGGAGGCTGTGGTATTTGGGATTTATTTATCTTCTACAATTGAAACTTTGTAGCCTGGAGTGGAGCCAAGCCTCCTGCTTGCTCTGCAGCCACAGCCATTTTTGTTGGGATTTATTTATCTTCTATAATTGAAATTTTGTAGTCATGAGTGGAGGCCTGGGCTTGCCAGGGTGTGTATAAAATTTGATTCCTCCATCTCCGGGGGCAACTCTAGTCTCATGCTCCCTTCAGCTTCATGGCTACTGCCATTTTTGTTAGGATTTATTTATCTTCTATAATTGAAACTTTATAGCCTGGAGTGTTGGCCTTGGCTGGCCAGGGTGTGTGGAAAGCTTGGCTTCCTCCATTGCTGGGGAAATCCAAGTCTCCCTCCTGCTCTCTCCATAGCCGCAGCCATCTTGGTTGGGTTAACTTGCATATTCACTCCTGATTGGCTGGTGGGCATGGTTGGTGGGCATGGCTGCTGGGTATAATGAAGTGATGGTTAATTTGCATATTACTCTTTTATTAGATAGGATATTTAATATATGATCATTCTAATATTTGAAGTTTTGTGGGTCTAATCTATTTTTTCTGCTGGTTGCTGTTCATAATGCCATTTTCTTTTTAGTGTTTAGTAATTTTTTTCTTCTTGAGTTGTTGTGGAAATTGTTTGAGAACTGAGAAGACGCTGACTTCCTCAAGAAATAATCTGCTTTTGTTGGATGCCTTGGGGCATCATGAATCTGGGCCACTTCTAAAGTTGGGCCCTGCAAGTCATGTAGTTCTGGGCTGCAAACCTACACAAGATGTAATGCAGGAAATTACCTTGACATAATTAAGGCCTCTGAGTACCCGTTTCAGGCAAACTATCTCAGAGGTCACAGAGCAGAAAGCTCATGGGCCATCGTAAGATGCTCAAATTGCATGACTAATTAAACTGATCACACCCTGCAAAGGGGAAGAAATGAGATAGCTTGTCACACTGGAGTGGGGTTGGGTAGGTTGTCACATTTAGGATAAAGTACAAGTAAATGAAGGGATCACTTGAATCCTGGGTTGTACAGTCTTCATCTGGCCTGACTCACACTGCTGCAAAACCCTTTCATGATGGCTGTGGTTTCTAGAGCCTGACTTGAGGTTTGAGTAATGGGCAGAAGGTTCTTGTGGCCTGCACACACTTTTTCTGCATTGGGGAGATGCAGGAGCATGTTAAGCCTGGCCACAGCTGTAACTTTCCAGTTAATCTGATAAGCATCCATGGATCTTTTTTTTTTTTTTTTTTTTGGTCAGAATAAGTGTCATCAATGGATGGTGAGCTTAAGACCTCATGAATGTTGAGTATTATGTGCATCATTACATTTTGTGTATGGTATTTAGTATTTAGATGATTTTTTCTTCCTTTCCTATGTTCAGCACACATAAGCTCTACTTACTGTATCTATATCTTAACATGTCTCCTGGTTACTAACCTATTTATCCATATTTAACATATCTTATGTGTTCTGCCTATGCCTCACAAGCTGTTTAATGTCAATTATCTTCTTTCTTTCTTTTTTTTCCTGCAGCAGATTTTTAAATAACCCAGCAAAAGCCAATTACATGAGGGATGGTTTATGATTTTGGAGTCTTAAGTGGGCTTGTTCTTTTGGTCTTCTGCTTAAATCTAAGGTTTAAGACAATTCTAGGCTATTTATACTGAAGATATATATCCTTTTGGCATCTCAACCCTATGTAGCTTGTCCTCTATTTAGGACTGTGGGTGGAGTTATTGGCATACCCACCCTTCTGGGTTCCCATTCTTTACTTACTAACTCTTAGCCTGAGTGTGAATTTGCTTCTTGCCTGCCAGTTCATACACTTATTCCAGAAGGTTTATTTTTGTAATCAGCATCTTTTATTTTGTTAATAGAAAGATTTCTGGCACCTAATCCACCACTTTTCTTAAGAAGTCCTGCTTTTACACATTTTTCAATGGATTGTCATGTTTTAGCTAATGATTAGCTATGGGACTGGGAAGGAAAAGTAAACAAAGCAAATAGAAAGATTGATTAAACCTCATTTCTGACTATATTCCCAATTCTACTTTTTTTCTCTGTAGAGTATATACACATGAGACCATGTTATCTGTATTATAGAAATTCTTCTCTTTTTAATCCCTCATTTTTAGTGAAAACATTAATGTAACAAAACATGTTTGCTACATTATAATCCCATAGCAGTATTGCAAGGTAATTTTGCCTGCTGACCAAGACTTTCCAGAGTGGAATAAAAGGGGAGACTGTGGGTGTGATCAAGAGGCTGAGTGAGATTCTATTTGATGGATTAAGAGCCAAAGACCATGTTCCAGTGATGATGTTATGATGAACATTTGTGTAATCCTGGGCTGTAGGCAACTGACTTAAAAATTATGATTTATGTTATTGTAAGCTTCAAAAGTAAAAGTTGACTACACATGTTTTCTGTGTTACAGTAATATTTCGATAATGAGTAGGACCTCCGGGAGAGGAGAATGTGCATTTTTAACCTCAACAAGAATAACAACTATCAATTGTTCTAAAACCTACAATTGTGTCTGTGAGAAGAACATTGTCTCCCTCCTTAATGAATATACTTAGAAGAAAAGGTAAAATGGAATTTTGCCTTTTTTTTTGTTTGTTTCCTAAATAATAATCTGTGATTACTTAACAAAGTAATGTTTTTGACTGCAGGACTTAGTCCACTGCAGAAACAGAGATGAGCTGAAAGAAGAAGAAAATGCTCTTTTGGACAATGATTTGAGAGCTCAGATGTCATTGGTCTTTGTGGATAAGTGGGGAAGATTTTGCTTTTGGAGAGTAATTACCCTTTTCTTTAATGGACCTGTGGAATTCTCTGTTTCTCTTTCCTGGAACTACACACGGAAACAATTAGAAAACTCATAAGTACCTGGGTCTTTTCCTTATTTGTAGGATAAGTCATTGCAATAACCTCTGATTTTGAGATATAACACAATTAAGAACTAAAAAAAAAAAAAAAGTTATCTTTCTCCCATTTAGATGCTTACTTCTCATCTTTAAAAATAGATTTTGCTATAATTTCAAACTTACTGAGTAGTTAAAACAATAGTATAAGAAACTCTCATCTAACTTTTACCCATAGTTACCATTTGTTTATATTTCCTATCTGTACTTTATTACATGTTGCCTCTCTCTCTCTCTCCTTCTCTCCTCTTGCTGATCCACTTGATAATAAATTAGTAATATTATGTCTCTTTGTCTAAGTATTTTACAAAATTAGGAACTTAGTCTTGTATAACCATAGCACAATGATCAAAATCAAGAAGTTTAGCATTGATATAGTACAATGCTTTTGTCCATGGTCTATATTTAAATTTTGTCAACTGTTTCAACAATGTTATTTATAGGTGTGTTTCCTTCATATTCAGAATCATGCAATGTATTTAGTACTGAGGTGTTCTTAGTCTTCTTTAATTTGGGACAGTTTTAAATGCTTTCATGGTCTTTCTTTTTCTTTTTAAATTTCTTTATTGATTAAAGTATTACATATGTATCCTTATTCCCCCATTACCTCCCCACCCCACCCCCACTCATGCCCTCACCCCCCTGTTGTCTGTGTCCTTTGGTTAGGCCCATATGCATGCATACAAGTCCTTTGGTTGATCTCTCCCCCTTACTCCCACCCTCCCTTACCTTCCCTGAGGTTTGACCGTCTGATCGATGTTTCTTTATATCTAGATCTGTTTTTGTTCATCAGTTTATGTTGTTCATTATATTCCATAAATGAGTGAGATCATGTGATACTTATCTTTCTCTGCCTGGCTTATTTCACTTAGCATAATGCTCTCCAGTTTGCAAATGGCAAGAACTTCTTTTTAACCACAGTGTAGTATGCCATTGTGTAGATGTATCTATGGATTTTCTTGATCTTCACATAAAAAAAAAATAATCAACCTTATTAAGTTATACTTTGCATGCAATAAAATGCATCTATTTAAGTCACAAGGTCAGTGGGTTTTTGACAAATGTATACACCTGTTAAATACCATCATATCAAGATATATAACATTTGCACCATCTCCAAAAGTTTCTTTTTGCCCCCTTTCTACCCGCCTGAACCCAGGCAAGCAGTGATATGCTTTCTGTCACTATAAATTAGTTTGTCTATTCTAGAATTTCATACTTCATGTACGCATTTTTCTCTGAATTTTCTCAGGGTCTTTTTGAAATTAGTTTTTCTCATATCAGTAGTTTATTCTTTTTGTTACTGTGTAGTATTCTGTTGTATAGATATATCACAATTTGTCCATTCACCTATGAACATTTGATGTGTTTCTAATTTTTTACTATTATTAATAAACCTGCCATGAACACTCATGTGCAAGTAACTGTATGGACATGCGTTTTCATTTCTTTTTATTAAATACCCAGAAGTTGGTTGCTGAGTCCTATGGCAAGTGCATGTTTAATTTTATAAGCAATTATCTAGATTGTTTTCCGATGTGGTTGCATCATTTTACCTTTGCAATAGCAACATATGAGAGTTCAATTGTCTCTATGTAATTGCCAAAGCTTGTTATTGTCAGGCTTTTAAATTTCAGTCATAGCAACGGGTGCGTAGTGGTATCTCACTGTGGTTTTTCATTTGTATTTTTCCGAAGAATGATGACATTAAGCATTTTTTCATTTGTTTACTGCTGTTTATATATCTTTTAATGTGAAGTATCTATTCAATATTTTGTCACTTTTTAAAAAGTTGGTTTTCTGTCTTCTTATTGTAGAATTATAGGAGTTCTTTATAGAATTTGGATACAAATTTCTTTGTTAAATATATGTATTACAAATACTTTCAGTTTTCGTGTTGCCTTTTCATTTTCTTAATAGTGTCTTTCAAGAGGTGAAGTTTTACATGTTTTGATGAAGCTTAACATATCATTTTTTCTTATATTGTCCTAAGAGAGTGGTTGGCAAACTCATTAGTTAACAGGGCCAAATATCAACAGTACAATGATTGAAATTTCTTTTGAGAGCCAAATTTCTTAAACTTCTTCTAATGCTACTTCTTCAAAATAGACTCGCCCAGGCCATGATATTTCGTGGAAGAGCCACTCTCAAGGGGCCAAAGAGCCACGTGTAGCTCACGAGCTGCAGTTTGCTGACCACGGTTCTAAAATCACAGTGATTTTTGTCTTACGTTAGCTTTCAGAAGTTTTATAGCTTTAACTTATACACTTAGGTTGTACACATTTCAAATTAATTTTTGTGTGTGAGAAAAAGGTAGGGTTCACTGTTATTCTATAACTAGAGGCCTGGTGCACAAAATTCGTTCACTCGGGGTCCCTCAGCATGGCCTCAGCCCTCTCGCAGTCTGGGAGCCCTCAGGGGATATCCAACTGACAACTTAGGCCCATTCCCCATGGGGAGCAGGCCTAAGCTACTAGTCGGACATTCTTAGCGCTGCTGCTGCTTTGAGCCCGGCTCAGGGCTTCTGGCTGAGCGGTGCCTGTGTGGGAGCGCATTGACCATCAGGGGGCAGCTCCTGCATTGATTGTCTGCCCCTGGTGGTCAGTGTGCATCATAGAACTGATCATTCTGCCTTTTGGTTGATTTGCATATTAGCCTTCTATTGTATAGGATGATATCCAGTTGATTTTGTACTGCTGTTGAAAGCCTTTGTAAAAAATTAATTGATTAACAGTGTGGGTCTTCTTCTGGGTTCTCTATTCTGTCTCAATTACCTATATGTTTATTCTTATAGTAATACCATATTGTCTCAATGCTGTAACTCTACAGTATGCCTTGGAATAAGATGTGCTAATTCTCTACATTTGCTCTTTTTCAAAAGTATATTGGCAACAACAAAAAAATAAACAACCCAACTAGAAAATGGACAGAGGTCCTAAACAGACATTTCTCTCAATAGACATTCAAACAGTGAACAGATCCTATAGAGTAAAAGCCTAATATTCTAAGTTTCTGGTAATCTTGTTGGCCATTCAACCAATCAAAACATAATATGCAAATGACATGCTAAGGCCTCTCAACTGCTCATTATGATGTGTACTGACCACCAGGAGCCAGACACTCCGACCAGTAGGTTAGCTTGCTGCTGGGGTCCAGTCGATTGGGACTGAGCCTGAGTGAGACAGACCACACATGCCCTGGAACCCTCCTGCAGTCCCTCTGTGGCTGGCCAACCTCCTGCATCCCTCTCTGGCCCTGATTGTGCACTAGTGGGGTCCCCTAGCTTGGCCTGCACCCACTCGCAATCCAGGACCCCTTAGGGCAGTGGTTCTCAACCTTCCTAATGCCACATCCCTTTAATGCAGTTCCTCATGTGGTGACCCCCAACCATAAAATTATTTTCATTGCTACTAGCAAATAATTTTATGGTTGGGGGTCACCACAACATGAGGAACTGCATTAAAGGGATGTGGCATTAGGAAGGTTGAGAACCACTGCCTTAGGGGATGTCAGAGAGCCAGTTTCAGTCCAGTCCTGCAGGCCAGGATTAGGACCCCACTGGTGCATGAATTCTTGCACCAGGCCTCTAGTATATGATCAGACATTTACCTTCATTAACTATTAAGAAAATGCAAATCAAAACTACAATGAGATTCTATTAATAAGATAAGTAATAACAGTGTTGGAGAGGTTGTGGAGAAAAAGAAGCCCTCACTCACTGCTGGTGGGAATGTAAATTGGTATAGGCAGTGGAAGCAGTATGGATGTACCCCCCAAAATTAGAGTTACCATATGAACCAGCAACTCCCCTTATGGGTGTCTACCTGAAAAATTTGAAAACATTTATTTGCAATAACATATGAACTGCTGTTTTCATTGCATCATCATTCACAGTGACTAAGACAATGAAACAACAGAAGTATCATGCCCCTCTATAGATGAGTGGATAAAGAGTATGTGGTATCTATATACAATGAAATACTACTCAGCCATAAGGAAAGATGAAATATTACCCTTTGCAACAACATAGATGGATTTTGAGAATATCATGCTAAACGAAATGTCAGAAAGTCAAGAACCATATACTTTCACTCATATGTGAGATACAAAACCGAAAGCAACAAAGGAACAAACAAGAAACAAATAAACAAAAACTCATAGACACGGCAACAGTACAGTAATTACCAGAGGGAAAGGAGGATGGGGAGGGTAGTGAAGGGTAGAGGGGGTTGACTGTATGATTGTGGAAGGAGGTTTGACCTTGGGTAGTGGGAACACAATGCAATATACAGATGATATGTTATAAATTGTACTCCTGAAACCTGTATAATTTTATTTACCAATGTCACTCCAATAAATTCAATAAAAAAAAATGGTGAAGCTTCCTTTGGGTACTTGAAAGGAATAATACTTACTACTATTAGTCACATAACGATGATTTAAAAAAACAAAACACGCGATGATTTGCAAAAAAAAAATATGTTGACTATTTGGAATCTTTAATTTTCTTGAAATTTCTTATAAAAAGCTTGATTGGGATTCCATTGAATCTGTAGATTAATCTGGAAGAATTGATGTCCTAATAACATTGAGTATTAAAATTCATGAACATGATTTATTTTTCCATTTAGTTAGGTCTTTAATGTCTCTCAACAATGTGGTGCATTTAAGGATATAGATCTTATACATATTTTTTTAAATTTATATTTTGATGTTATTATAAATGACATTTAATATTTTTTCAAATTATTTATTATTGGTTTATACAGATAAAGCTGTTTTTCTGCAAATTGATGTTATCTTATTAACTTATTATTTCCAGTAGTTAAAAAAAATTCTTGGTAGATTTCAAAACTAGGAGGGTCCAAATCTAAAGCCAATAGGTGGGACAATATATATATATCACTTGGAAGCCTGATATTTGAAGTGATTACAATGACTACTTGGGTTTTGTGTTGTGTTGGAAGAAAAACATTCTCCTAGATTCTAAGACTAAATTGATATGAGACAGATTAACAGGCCCAAATCCACATTTAATTATATATGAAAGGGGGTTCCATAAGAATATGAAGTCAGGCAATCAAAGATGATAGTTATTCTGAGCGAAGTTGAAGGTCGTGAGGGTCTGGGACTTCAAAGTGGAGGAAAACAATTTATAGCTAAAACAACACATGTTTTTTTTGTTTTTTTTATGAAGCTGTGGCCAGCCTGAAGATGTACCATCTTGTACTTCCTGGAAAAACAAATGTTTGGTAAACGAATGTCTGTCATGTACAGACAATGGGACACAGAGAGGACTTGAATCTCCAGGTCCTGTCAAGCTATCTCCACCTCCTTCTCTTCCCCCTTTGTCCCCCTCCCCAAGCCCACCACATCCAGCCGGTGTTCCTTGCAGTTATTCTAATACTCGCTCTCTTCCTGGAACTGGCCTTCTGTCTATTATTTTACTCAGTGAAGGGGAGGAGAATGAAATACTTCCTGAGTTTTCTGTTTCTCAAAAATAATCAGCCTGAAAAAGAGACATATTTTGTGGTAGTAAGTTTTGCTCCCCTGCAGCATCTGTCCTTGGGGGAAGTGGGGGAGAGGGAGAGAGCCTCTTTCTTGGTGTAGCAGATAGTGCCTCATAGTAGGTGAAGCATGAAGTTGTTACATAGACTGAAATATAAATGCGAGGATGGCTATGGGCAATGAAGGAACATATGCCTCTCAGCCTGTATGTGCTCAGCACTCTTCCTTCCTCCCCACTTTACCCCTCCCCGCCTGCCTGCCCAGCTTTGCCTTGAAGGGGAGCCAACCCCTTCAGGCTGCATTTCCCAGTGTCTTAAACAAAGCCACAGGTGGAACTTAAGTGCTCTCTCTCCATGCTCCACAGGGCAGCAAAAATGAGGAAAAGGGGAAGTTCAGTAATTCCAGGTGATGCATAGCTGGGCTGGCTGCTGCTCCATGAAAAAACAAAGCTGGTCGCTTGACTATAGGGAAGGAGGCTGCACAGAGCACTGTGAACAGTACCTGGAAGGGAAGAGTGGAGAGGAAATGTGTGTACCGGTTTCATCTCCTTTCCCATTGGTGATAGTTCATCCAAAATGAAAACATACCTGCATGTCTGGCATGCACAGCTGCTGGTGAATCCAGCTCTCACATCCTCCGTGTGGTGCTGCTCAGGGCCTGGACATGGCGTTCAGAGCTACACAGTTCATTTGTAGACTTCAGACAGTGGAAACACTCAGCTACTTATGTAAGTGACCATGACAGGGACAATAGTGTAAAAGCAAGTGATGTAGGAAGCTCAGTGGAGAATCTGAGAAGGTATATATGATGTATTCAGTAAAAGCAGGCTCCCAAGTTCCAGTGGGTTTTATCAATAGGAAAGTGGAGGATGGGAGAAAGGGTAATTTCAATCCTGCTTTACTTTAATTTGCCTACCTAGGAACAGCGACATTTCTTCTATATTCCTGCGTCTCTTTAGACAAAGCTTCTGTGGTTCTAGCTTCTGCGAGTGATCCTGACTCCAAGGAGCCACCTCCTTCTTTTATCTCCAGTGTGGGAAGTAGTGGAGGCTTTCTGGTATTGTTAAACTCTGTTTTATTACCGATTCCTGGGTGGTTTCTTAGCATCATCATTGTTCCTTCTTCATCAATTCTCTGACTTAAATTCCTTTTGCTTTAATACTCAGAGAGATTTCTGTTTTCCTTGCTGGACTCTGACTAATGCACATATATTTTCTCATTTTATGATTCCAACAATCCTATAAGCTAATACCATTGGCATAATCTTATAGAGGATGAAAACAGAGCTTAGTAAGATTATTCAGTTAAATAGTTGGAGTTGGATTTGAATTCTGGCTTTTTGACTCCACTCTGAGAATGATGCATCTCTGATCTTTAGTTTCAGCTGACATATCTTTACATTATATGATAGGCTATAAGTAATTATTACTAATAATCATCGAGAATAAAAGCAAGTATACACTGAGTGGCCAGATTATTATGATCTCTGAATCCATAATAATCTGGCAACTCAGTGTGTGTGTGTGTGTGTGTGTGTGTGTGTGTGTGTGTGTGTGGTGCATGAATTCGTACATGGGTGGGGTCTGGCCAGCCTGGCCAGGGGAAGGTGACATGGGTGATTGGCTAGTTGAATTCTTGATCGAGGGGACAATTTGCATATTAGCTTTTTATTATATGGGACATACACTGAGTGGCCAGATTATTATGTGTTCAGAGATCATAATAATCTGGCCACTCAGTGTATATGTTCTCATAGGCATTTAAAAATGGTAGGCGCAATGCTTTTATACAAGTATTCTGCTAGTTATTTAAAATAGTCTGTTACAATAGCAGTAAAACCAAGAGGAGACCCAAATTGAACCTGATTTTTTTGAAAAGTTGAACCTGATATTGAGTTCATTATCAGCAGGTGGGTGCTGACTCATGATGTAAAGAGATGGTTATCAGAAACCAATAGTGTGGAACCAGTAGTTTTCAGTTTTTCCTTCTTAGATTTTATCTGCCTTGTGTTTGTCAGAATCTCAAAGTAGAATTAAGATATTTTACACAAAAATCCCTGAGATAATTCAGTGCCCTGAAGTGGTTATCGGACCCTCTGAAACCTCTATGCTCAATGCTGGTGTTTTACCCATTACAAGCTCCAGTCATGGGTTTTATTTGGCCTCCTGTGCTTTCTCCCTTCCCATTTTTCTCTTGCTAATTAGGGTAAATGGCCCATTCTTGTACAGTTGCTCATATTCCAGCCTTGTTAGAATGAGCTGTCCACTTTCCTGCTCAATTAAACTCCTTTGTCCCCTATTATATCACTTTGGATTACATTAAGCAAGTGTCTGTTCATCCGAATTGCACTGAAAATGGTTTTTACACCCTCTCTCTTAATTTGCATATATTTTATAGTCTCACGTAGTAGCAGTTTGCTTTTGTTGTGAATGAAAGTAATACAAAGCAAATGCATGGGTGGCTTTTACTAGGGAGATCTGAGAAGAGAAGCGAGCATTCTTTTTTTATTCCTTCTGCTTTAATACTCACAGAGATTTCTGTTTTCCTTGCTGGACTCTGACTGGCACACCTATATTTTCTCATTTTATGATTCCAACAATCCTATAAGCTAATGCTATTAGCATAATTTTATAGAGGATGAAAGCAGAGCTTAGTAAGATTATTCAGTTAAATAGTTGAAGACATTTCTTTGGGTGAATATGAAAACAACAACGACAACAACAACCTGTCTTTCAGTGGTGAGAATCACAAGCAGAGAAGTGGTAGCTCTGAATTCATTTGAAAAACTCTCAGGGTGTTTATTATGATGAAACTAACAGAGAAGAAGGTACTTCAAAGCTAAATAAGAAAATTTGTAGAGTTCATTTCTATTCAAGAAATATTGTGTATAGAAAACTGGGGTAAGTACTAGATATTCAAGTGATAAAACAAAAAACCAGCTACATTTACCTTGCTGCCCAGCAAATGACTCAAGCTTGTGTGGATTAATGGCGGTGGCTCTCAGATTTCCTGAGCACAGGGTTCATCTAGAGAATTTGTTCAGAGGCAGATTTGACCCTATTCATTCCGATTCTTGGTTGGGAGGGCAGATTGGACAAACAAGCACAAAGTTGCAGTTCGGGGTGGCAAAACTTTGATTCCTTTCAGATAACCCATTACTAATGAGGAGCAGCACAGTGACTACATTACATCATGCCATTGCAATGTGTGGGGGTACAGAAAATATTATTACTTGTCCTCCTGTTTCCAAAGTTGTTCTGGGCTAATTATCAAAGGAACAGAGACAGATTAACAAGAGAAAAATCAAATTTCAATGGGTTCCTCATCACACCGGAAATTCACATTGGATTAGTAGGAATGGACATAGAAAAAATAGGGTGGAGAAATCAGGATCATTCTGGATTTATTGTCACTGTAGCCACAAATTGTGTTCTTCTGATCTGGTGGTGCAGCATACAGAGAATGTGGTGCACTACAGAACAAGATGGTTGAAGATTACAAACAACCCAAGACAAACAGGAAACCCGTGTCATTTGTGGCTTCAAAATAAGAGGGTCTTAAATCTCTCAGGCAGCTAAATTGCAGCATCTCAGCTGACATTTTCCCTTACAGCTCTGCTTTTGTGTATTCTGACCAGTCACAGTAGAAGAGCTTCTTCAAGATGATAATCTTTTATCTTAACACCTTTTGCTCCCTGCAATGTAAACTATTTCTCCCTTTGTCATTGGCACAGAAGCAGCCCCCAAGCTTACAGAAGACCATAAATGGTGAGGAATTCCAACTTCACCAGAAAGGGGTTTCAAAGGAATTCTCATAAGAAAGGAATAATATTTACTCAAATATGACTTTTATTGACAACTAATTTCACTACTGTAGGGATGTAGAAATTGTAGTGATTTTTTCC
The DNA here is from genome assembly GCA_004026805.1 of Lasiurus borealis. NCBI lineage: Eukaryota > Metazoa > Chordata > Mammalia > Chiroptera > Vespertilionidae > Lasiurus > Lasiurus borealis. Next base: position 33,668 of record PVJN01018377.1, read on the forward strand.
TTGAACAATAATGGTTCTCCTTTCCCCATATCTTATCTCAATATATTTCTTTAGTTTCCAATAATGAAAGAGGGGGATATTTACCTAGAAGTGAAATCTCATGACAAAAGGAAGAAAATACAATCCAGCACTTCTGACAGGAAATACGATTTTATTAAACATCTATTTTCACAAAATCCTAAAATTATAGGTTTGAACAGGATCTTTACAGGTTTAACAAGCCAATCTATATATATAAAAAGCTAAGCAACCGTCTGACCATCTGACCGTCCAAGTTATGATGCATAATGACCACCAGGGAGAAGACCCTCTGACTAGCAGCTATGATGCTCACTGATGACCGGGCGGCAGATGCTCAGCACTGGAGCTGCCAAGCTGTGGTGACTTGGCAGTGGCGGTTCTTGGGTGATGCACCCTGGAACCAGAGAGGAGGGATCCTGATTCCAGGGAGTGTCACCCAAGAACTGCTGTCTCAAAATCCAGGACCCCTTGGGAATGCTGGAAAGCCGATTTTGGCCCAATCCCCATAGTGCAGGCTGAGGGATCCCACCTGCTGGAAGGACTGCTCATTCTGTGGACACCTTTCAAGTTTCAAGATCCCCAGTTACAGCCGGCCAGGAAGAGACCGTGGTAGGTTGGCTCCAGGGAGTGTCGGGCCCATCTCACCCAGTTCCACCCTGCCAGCACCTTCTAGTTAATTTCCTTTTAATGTGCATGAATCCATGCACCGGGGCACTAGTTAATTTATAAACTTCTCTTTATAACTCCCCTGCCAAGTGGTTATCTATTATGGGTGAACACTTCAGGGAAATAGAACTCATTTTTTTTTCTTGAAGATAGTCAATTATGGACTTTCACTACTTCTAGAGTATTTTTCTTTATTCCGAATCAAAGTATTTATCTTTGCATCTGATATTCACAAACACTACTTGTAAGTCTTTTTACTGGTAAAAAAAAAAAAAAAGCAAATCTCATAATTCGCCTCATGACTTCTGAGTCCAACATCCAGAGCAAAAGGTCCTCATCTCTTCCTGGGCCTGTGAATTAAATATATTAGAAAAAATATAAGAAAGGTCTTCCGGATGGTTGTTTGGTCTAATTAGCATATTAGCTCTTTATTATACAGGGTACGTTTAAATATAAGAATAACAATAGATTTTGTTATTTTGTTTGTGTATGTTTGCTACTTAAGAAGGTTGAAGTGTTCGAAAGAGTTAGCTAAACTGCCTCTTTAATTGCAGGTTAAACTTTGTATAGACTTAATTTGAGTAATTACATTGAAATTAATGTTCAAATGCTTAAATATGTTTCAAATTCTCTTTATTAGTGGATTATCTATGTCTGTGTAATAACTTACCCTACAATTTATCTTACACTTTACCTGGATTAGCAGCTAGGCGTGGCTCAGCTGGGTGGCTGACTCAGGGAGTGGACCCCTGACTGGGGTCTCATCTCAAGCAGTGACTGGGATCTATTTGCAGACTTACTCACATGGCCATTGGCTGGCGTCAGGTCCTCACTGGCTGCTGATTGGAGGAATCAATGACCTCTCCAACTAGGTCATTGGTATTTATACCTTAACAGTTTGTTTCCTGTGGGGATGGGGCGGGGATGGAGAGAGATATGGTACCATAGACCTGGGAAGAGGATTACACGAAGGCATGAATCGCAGGAAGAGGGGATAATGATTGGGGCCATTTTAGAGGCTGCCTACACAATTAGATAGGATGCATTTTATAAAATAGGGATGATTCCAATGATAAATATGAGTAAATATTATTTTCCTTTTGCAAGAGGCTTTGGTCAAGTTAGCAATGATCAGTTTGCTTTTATGTATCTCTGAGGTCATCTGTTGTACTCATCTTATCTTCAGTAGTTGATAGAATAATCAAAGGGGAGAGGAGGTAAGTGGTGATGGGAAAAAAAGAAAAGAAAAATTAATAGTCACTAGCTGAGAGGTGCTCCAGAAATTCAGGTGAATTAATGAGAATCATTTGAAACAATTTGTAAGATTTATTTTTTTATGGAACTGAGAATTTTTAGAAATCCAAATAGCAAGAGTGCCTTTTGAAAATGTATAGACCTGTGATATTTGCTGTCACTTTATAAATTTAACTTTGCTTACTAAAGTTTCCAAAGGATCTTTTGCACTTCCATTTTATAATTTTGTATTGTGGCCACCAGATGGCATCACCACACAAACCAAGCTCTTAAAGGCTCTTAAAAATATGTCTTGTTGGTAAGAATAAAATAATAAATATATTCTTTTTTAAAAAACATTTTTAATCCTACTTGAGGATAGGCTTTTTAAAAAAATATATTTTATTGATTTTTTACAGAGAGGAAGGGAGAGGGATAGAAAGTTAGAAACATCGATGAGAGAGAAACATTGATCAGCTGCCTCTTGCATACCCCCCAATGGAGACGCACCCGCAACCAAGGTACATGCCCCTGATCAGAATTGAACCCGGGACTCTTCAGTCCTCAGGCCGACGCTCTATCCACTGAGCCAAACTGGTTTTGCATAAATATATTCTTGAACACTACTGTTTTACGAGGAAAAGTCAGTTAGTATATAATTACTGTAAATGAAATTTAACAAAATATATTTTTGTTCTTAAAAAGGAAATGCTTCCACTTCCAGAAATTTATCTTCAGAAAATGATATATGTGAACACAATGCTATACACATTTAAATTTTTACTTCAGGATTCTTTGAATTGCCAAATACTAGAGAAAAATCTTGTTTCCAGCTATCGTGGGAAGGTTTAGAAATGAAACAACCATACAATTAAAAAAATTAAAAAAATTAAAATTATTTTTATGACATATCCAAACCACCATAGCCATTCTCCCCTTCAAGATGGCGCAATCTCTGTGGCCTAACATAATTTGCTTTATAAGGGTAGACATTAGTAATTTATTTCCTATGTTAAAGAGCAGACAGAGATAATCCCTATTGTGAACTTGGAATCGCCTCTTCCCTTTCCTCCCCCTCCTTCTCCTCCAGAGGATGAGTGGAACCTAATTCATGAGCACAGCAACAGGAATGATAAGGTATATATATACTAGATTTTATTAATTTATGTTCTCTCTGTGTTATCTTAAGCTACCTCTTGCCCTGATTTTACTTTTTCTCTAAGTTGTTACTATTTGGGTACTTTAAAATGTAGAGAAAATATAAACCTTAATTTTTGTTCAAAACATATATAAAAGTAAAAAAACCATATATTCTCACAGATATGTTTGAGAAGTTCATGTATTAAGAAGCATATTTAAAGATAAATGAAGACATTTGTCCAAATATAGATTTGTTTCCTCATATGAAACTGAGATACAAATGTGCTTAAAGTTTAAATTTCAGTAAAACTGTAAAAAGACAATAAAATGTTGAACCCTACTACACAATTGCCTCCTTTTGACCATAAATAAACTTAACATGATTTTGTAGAACATGGTTTCTCAATTCAGCACTACTGATGTTTAGGATTATATATTCTTTGTTGGGGAGGGGGCTTTCCAGTGGTTATAGGATGTTTAGCACCATTGCAGGCTTCTATCATAGATGCCAGTAGCTCTCGCTCATTAGTTATGACACCAACAATGTCTCCAGACATTTACCAATGTCTCCTGGGGACAAAATTATCTTCGGTTGATAGTCACTAAGTTATATTATCTATCCAGCAAGTTAAAAAATGATTTAGACATTAATTATGAATATAATTACTCTCTTTGGTGGGAGCTTTTCACTTTGTTTTAAAACTATAACTTCAGAAATATAAGGAAATACCTTTATATACTAGAATTTATAAATTTACTAGAGGCCCGGTGCAGAAAATTTGTGCATGGGGGGTGGTGTGTCCTTCAGCCCACCTTGCTCCCTCTCCCATCTGGGACTCCTTGAAGGATGTCTGACATCCCTCTCACAATCCAGGTCTGCTGGCTCCCAACTGCTCACCTGCCTGCCTGCCTTCCTGATTGCCCCTAACCGCTTCTGCCTGCTGACCTGATCACCCCCTAACCACATTCCTGCCAGCCTGATTGATGCCTAACTGCTCCCCTGCCAGCCTGTTTGCCCCTAACTGCCCTACACTGTGGGCCTGGTCACCCCTAACTGCCCTCCCCTGCAGGCCTGGGTCCCCTCCAACTGCCTTTCTCTGCAGGTCTGGTCACTCCCAACTTTCCTCCTCTGCCCTTCTGGTCACCCCTAACTTCCGTCCCATGGAGGCTTGATCACCCCCAACTGCCCTCCCTTGCAGGCCTGGTCCCTCCTAACTGCCCTCCCCTGTTGGCCTGATTGCCCACAAGTGCCTTCCACTGCAGGCCATCTTGTGGTGGCCATCTTGTGTCCATATGGGGGCAGGATCTTTTGACCACATGGGGCAGACATTTTGTGTGTTGGAGTGATGATCAATCTGCATATTACTCTTTTATTAGATAGGATAGAGGCCTGGTGCATGGGTGGGGGCCAGCTGGTTTACCCTGAAGGGAGTCCTAAATCAGGGTGAGTGTTGCCTTAAGGTGTGGGGTGACCTGGGCAAGGGGCCTATGCTGGTTTGCAGGCCGGCTACACCCCCAGCAACCCAAGCAGAGACTCTGGTATCTGGGATTTATTTATCTTCTACAATTGAAACTTTGTAGCCTCGAGTGGAGCCAAACTTTCTGCTTGTACAACCATTGAAACTTTGTTGCCTTAAGCAGAGGCCTAGGTGGGCCAGGGTTTGCCGAAAGCTTGGCTTCCTCCATCACCAGAAGCAACCCAAGCCTCTCTCCTGCTCTCTCTGTGGCCATAGCCATCTTAGTTGGGTTAATTTGCATGCTCACTCTGATTGACTGGTGGGCGTGGCTTGTGGGTATAGCAGAGGTACAGTCAATTTGCATATTACTATTTTATTAGATAGGATGTCAGAGGGAATAATAAACGTATCTCTCCCTCCCCCCAAAAATGACTCTTAACAGTGATGTCTGAAAGTTTAGTTTCTGGAATGTGGTGTTATAGCACATTGTTTTTATGAAACTGAATAAATTATAGATTTTGTTAGGCCTACAGTCAAATATCATTCAGTTAAGACACTACCTAAGATTTATAGTAATTCTTTTTTTTTAATTTTACTTTTTAATTTTTTAAAATATTTTATTGATTTTTTACAGAGAGGAAGGGCGAGGGATAGAAAGTTAGAAACATCGATGAGAGAGAGACATCGATCAGCTGCCTTCGGCTCATCCTCTATTGGAGATGTGCTCACAACCAAGGTACATGCCCTTGACTGGAATCGAACCTGGGACCTTTCAGTCCACAGGCTGACACTCTATCCACTGAGCCAAACCGGTTTTGGCTATAGTAATTCTTGATGAGGAGAA
>PVJN01018378.1:0-39002 GCA_004026805.1 Lasiurus borealis
CTTTTAGGTGTGGGGTTTTGGGACTGTGATGTTTTGGGCCATCTGACAGAAACCAGGTAAGCTTCTGGTCCATTTTCTTACATGAATTTTCATGTGACAGCAACCATATCCAAAGTTCTGCCTTAGATGTAATTCTCAAATCTGTTTCATTGCCTTTTTTTTTTTTTTTTTTTTTTTTTTTTTTTTTTTTTTTTTTTTTTTTTTTTTTGCTTCCTGACCCTCATGCACTGCTACCTCTTTCCAAATGGACAGGAGCCACTTTGAGTAGGTTTGAGTGGAAAGGTAGAAAAGTAACTTCCTTAATGGAAGTTATTCTGCAAACCGGAGGAATCTTAATGGACTCCCCCCCTTTTTTTCCCTTAAAATCATTTTGAGTCTTGTTTTCTTAAGTTTAGGACCTAGAAAGCAGTCTGCTTTTCCTGTCCTTTTATTCCCAGTCCCTTTGCATTTCTGCTTGTAAACTCATTAATTCCTGCCTGAACTCAGCTCTTTCTTGTAATACCTTTCTGTAAGCAGTGAAGAACCAACACATGCTAACATTCTGGGTATTTGCATCTACTTTTCTTTGAGTTGTAGGATCAGGAGACACTTTTTCTGGCTTCCATGTTCAGCTGATCCTTTAAAAAAATGTTACCATATGTTTTGTTACTGCATAACACTGATCTTTTTCTTTCCAGGCTGTGATATCTAACTTCTTCCCATCTACTGCCCAACTGTTAAGCTAAGGCCACATATTTCTTATTTGTTAAGGTAGCACTTAAATAGACCATGAGAAAATGTCACCCCAAAATATGACAGTAGGCGTTCAGGACATCCTACCTCAAAATAGGCTGCTTTGGTATATTGATGATTTTGAGATGTATCACTTGAAAAACAGCAAATGCAGGAAGTAGCTTTCCCTGAGCTGCCCTTACCTGCCTGAAGACAGATGCTCTAAAACAGTGGTTCTCAACCTTTCTAATGCTGCGACCCTTTAATACCTCATGTTGTGGTGATCCCCCAACCATAAAATTATTTTTGTTGCTACTTCATAACTGTAATTTTGCTTAGGCTCTACAGCAGCGGTTCTCAACCTGTGGGTCACAAGCCCATGGGTTGAGAACCGCTAGCAAGGTTGCCTAAGATCATCAGAAAACACAGGTATTTACATTATGATTCATTAACAGTAGCATTAGAAAGGTTGAGAATCACTGCTCTAAAAGGAACTCAATTGTCATAAATCCCCTCCCTGGGAGTTTCATTAACCAGAGAAGACAGACTCTTTTCACAGAGGGGAGACTAGAAATTGACTCCACACTCTGGCTGCTTTGTCACAACCATTATACCTCCCATCTATTCTTCTATGGGCCTGTTCTTTTCCCCTAAAAATTATTTGTTCTCCTGCAAGAGTTTTACACTGTCTTTTCTGTCTCTATTAAGATGGTATTTAAGTCTGAATTCTAAACCATCTTGGGAAGTTACTTACTTGTCTCTAGGTATCTCCCATGTAGAGATGAGTTATACATGTTAATAAACTTTGATTTGTTTTTCTCTTGTTAATCTGTTTTTTATTACAGGGGTCTCAGCTAAGAACTAAGAGGGTAGGAGGAAAATTTTCTCTCCCCTACAATGCTCAAATACAATATGATGACTCATATACAAGAGAAGTTTACTCCTTGGTCACATAACAGACAAAGCAGGTATTTCTTAAGGGTGGGCAGTTTTCCTCTCCATGGTGATTCAGGGACCAGAAATTTTCCATGTCATGGCTTCTCCTTCCTATGTTATTACTGTCATCCAAGCAGGAGAAGAGAAAGAAACCACAAAGGGTAAGCTTTTTTTCTTTAATGTATTGGCCCAGAAATGGCCCGTATGACTTTGGCTATTCTGTGTTGCATGGCTTACAACTAACTCTAAGGGAGGTTGGAAAGGGTGCTCAGGAAGAAGAGAAGACATATTTTGTTGCATAACTAACAGTTGGCCACACTGTAGGTCACTTCAGGAATCTCTGAAAGCCCAGAGTCCTTACATCCTAACAGACACACAATTTACAGATGTGTGATTCCATTTGTTCATTGCAAGCTCACGTTTTACTGTGATCTTTGATTTTCTCTTCGGTGTGGCTTCCAGTCTAAAAATTTGTAGGCATTACTCTGCATTTATCCTTATAACTTTAATTTCTATATTTCAGGACCCTCTACTGTTTAATTAGTTACCAAGAATTTCAATGATAATCCACTTAAATAACTGTCCCTCCTTATCCATTGATTCCATCTTCTGGCTTCATGGACACTCTTCACTTGATCTTAGCCAAAAGGCTGAGAAGTGATCATGGACATTCTTTAGAGACCACCATTCATAGGTTGATGAAGAAAAAGCTAAATGTCACCGACCATAGAATTAATTTTTATGGCTTATGTCTCTCATATCCCTCATCTGAGATTTAATCCACTTATGGTTGTATGATATAGACCTTTTTTGTACTAGTTCTTAAGGAATAACTTTCTCTAGGTAATATCCTAAGTCCTGTGACAGTCAACATTTTGTATACTGTACATCACTCATCTTGATCAATCTTGATCAGTTGCTTTTCTGTCCAATAATGGGTTACCCTAAGAGATTTTGTCATTCTAAGAACAATGTGTTTTCTTAGTAATCTGTCAATATTTGTTAAAATAGAAATATCATGCTAATTACCACTATTTCTTCCCTAATCTCTTAGCACCTTCTTCATCAGTCACATATTTATATTAGAAAATTTTTTTCTAGGACATGCTTAGATTATTTAAACATATTATTAAGAAATAAAAAGGCTGGGTGGGTTGCTGGAGGTGGCAGGAGAGATGACTGACTGCCCAGGGCATACCACTTTTGGCAAAATTGTGAAGTGAGTCCTGTTTGCCGGTGGCATGCTCCCAGCTCCCTTCATCCGGATGTTCCACTTTGGCTCATCTACTTGCCCAGTGTCCTTGCTTATTCTCAGCTGACAAGTAAGGCATACCTCATTTTATTGGGCGTTGCTTTATTGTGATTCACAGATGGCTTTTTGTTTTGTTTTGTTTTTAAAAATTGAAGGCAAGACCCTCCATCAATAAAAATATTATAACTTGCTATTTTATAGTGGTCTGAAACCCAACCACAATATCTCTGAGGTATGTCAGTGATTTTCAGCAAAAGTCTTTTTAAACAAGATAAAAATTTTAGGTAAAAGTTCTCCTATAGGTTCCTCAAAAATTAAGAACAGAGTTACCATATGACTGAGCAACCCCTCTACCCAAATTTGAAAACATTTATTCATAAAGGTATATGTACCCCTATGCTCATCGCAGCATTATTCATGGTGGCTAAGATAAGGAAACAACCAAAGCATCCTTCAATAGATGATTGGACCAGCTCTAGCCTGCTGGTGCCCCAGAAAATTTCTCCTTCTAGTGGCCACTGGCTCTGGAGACCTGAATCTCAGCCTTGAAGCTGTGGGGGAGGGGAAGAAGTTCTACCAAGTTCTTAATCTCCTCCTCCTATTCCCTTCCTCATTTCCAGAGGTAGCAGCTGCTCTCTGCATTTGCATTTCTTCTCTCATGCCTTTTAATAGTTATTTACCACTTACCAATTAGTACTACTTTATATTAAAATGTTGCTGTCCAAATTAGTGGTGTCTGCCTCCTGACTAGACCTTGACTGATCTTACTGCTCACTATAATTTGTTGACTAAACCAATGGGTTTACTACTCTAAGCTGGGCTCTGGATAGGGTGGCTGGAGCTTTAGGCCAGGGAGAGATGGATCTACTAAATGAGAGAAGATTATATCCTGCCCTTTCATTATATCCACCCATTCACTCTTTGCTTGGAGTCCAAGGTTTGCTCCTTTGGTATATCACCTATCACACTATCACCAACAGACTCATTCTGGTCCCTTAACACAGAGGCATTTCCTGCCTGTGCTCCCAACATCACCCCTCTAAGGGAGTGAATAATTGAGGTGGCTTTCGATACCACCTCTCAACGATCACACTGCTAGAGAATATTCCATAGTCAATACCTTCTCCTTTCCTCTCTCTCATTTGATACTGATTCTTAGCCCAGATGAGTCCATTTTCAAAATGTGACCAATATGTGAGTGAATAGAACACTCAGGATCAGATAGCCTCAAAGCAAATGCAATGATCAGGAAGAGGTCTCAGAAGCACATTCGTGGGACCATGGGGATTTTAATCACTCCACATTTATGCAGCTAGACAAACAAAATGGTACAAAAGAGGAAACTCCTTTAATCAAGCAAAGTCTTTGTGGTTTTGGCTGATGAATATGCAAAAGCTGCCCTGAATATTTTTTAGGGCACAGAAAACTGTCACATTGGCGTCCCTAGTAGCTGTTTTTAGGTTATAAGCAAGAAACGGGTTTGTTAACAAGTAGTATGTCCAAGGCATAAAGAAATAAGGACATTTTTGATTATACAAAACAACAAATTGACTTTTAGGCAAAACACCTGAGCTCTGATTTTCAAATTAAAATATTCTGGTAATTAGCATTATTGTGTTCACTGAGTCTGTCAACACTGGAAGGGACAATCTTAAAATTATGTGAGGCTTTCACAGAAAATTGCAGATCTTAGAAACAGTTTTCTCAAGAAACATATCTATCTTAAGTTCTTACTCAAATACTACTTCCCTCATAAACTTCCTTAGTAATTGAAGAGAGAGATAATTTTCCCCACCTCACACTTTTGATACTCCGTTAATACAATGATTCGAACTCCTATCTTGATCTTGTAGAAAATTTATTGTCATTCATATGTTTTTTTATTAGAACCCAAATTAGAGTTTTATATATTTTAATCATAGGCAAGTAGTTTTATAAATGAATTACATTTGTTCATTTATTCAAGATTTGTTGAATACCTACTACAGCCAAGCACCAGGGAAACAAACATGAATCAGGTATAGATCCTACTCAAAGCAGCCTTTGCTCTCAGGGGATTCTCAGATTAGTAAGAGAGACACAACATGTGATCAAATAGCTACAGTGTAAATATATATGTTCCGAGCTACAGGTTAGCACAAACGGGAAGATAAACTCTTCTATGCTTCTCTACTTTGCAGATTAGGAAGTAGAGCAATTAGGAAGCATAGAGCAATTAGGTCATTCACAGATACTTGTACTGCTCAGACATGGAAGAGACTAGATATGAATACAGGAAGTACATCGCCAGGGGTGATGCTGTTCTTAATCACCATGCTAACTGCTTCTCACATTTGAACTTATAAGACCTCATGTAGTTAAATTTTAATAAGAACATTTGGATGGTGACAATCAATCCCTTTAGACCATTAATACTCATTTCCATTCTTGTGCCTTGATGTCAGCTATTAAAGCAGAACCCTCTTTCATTTCAGAAAGTTCACCTTGGCTCCAGTATGAAGAACAAATAGGAGTCAAAGGTGAGGCGACAGAAAGGAAACGCGGGAGACTGGTTCTATTCAGGCTAAGGACCATCAAGGCCAGAATTAACGCAGTGGCAGTGAGAATGTAGAGAAGTTACAGAGCTGCCACCTCCCTTGCTAGGTTTGGAAACAAACTATAAACGAACATGTGGGTGGGATTGGAATGAGGTGGGGAATAGGAGGTGTGGTGAGTTATAAAAATGAAAAATTCTTAAGTCTATATTCACACTTTGCAATCATCTCATCGAGAACTGAAATCTGTTTTTTTTTTTCACTCCATGAATCTGGGCTGGCCCTGCGACTTGCTTTGGCCGGTAGAAAGTAACAGGTGTGATGTTATATGAGTTCCAATGTTGGGTTCCAGGAGCTCTGTGAGTTTGCTCTCTCTTCCTCTTGGATCACTGTGACCCCAGAGTAAATAATGAATGTATTTATTTGTATGAATGAGCCCACTTGAGATCATCTTCTGTGAGAGACTCTAATGGACCCGAACTTTCTCACTGCCCAGTTACAGATACTACCTTAAGGATGGCTGTTACTACCAGTCAAGAAGAGCAACTACTTCTAAAATTTAAAAACTGCTTTCAAAGCAGGCTGTTTTGTGGTGAAGGCCTAAGGTGGGGCAGGAGCTGGGTAGAGGGAGGCAAAAGGGGGAAATGAAGGACATTTATAATACTCTCAACAATAAAACAAACCAAAACAAACAGAAAGGAAACTAAAATATGGTATTAGCACAAGGTCATGTTGTCAACTTACTTGAGTAAATTAAATAAAAGACCACTGAGCTAATTATAATAATAATACTGCAGAGGATTTTTTCACTTTTAAAAGAAAGTTTCTAATGTATTCCCCCCACCACACACATATTGTATTGTTTCTCTTAATATGTTTTTGTTAATTATCAATCTGTATGCTATGTCTGAAGTTTATATTCCTGAAATTTAATCCATAATTCATTTGGATGTCTTCCTGGATTATAAGCAGCTTTTTCTCTTTTTCAAAATGCCAGCAAAATCAAAAGTAATGTTGCTTCATTACTTTACAAAGCCTTTAACAAAAAAGATGGAAATGCTTTAACCTGCCCCAAATATATTGACAGATCAAAGTTTTGGTCTTTTTCTTACTTTTCTCATTCAGAATATTTCTGTGTATCCTCAGGTAGCTCACTGAATCATTTTTTTTAAGGCCATAGTATTTGATTTTTATTGCTAAATTGCCATAAATTTAGCAGCTCAGTTTTATTATTTTACTATTTCTACAGGTCAGAAGTGGCTTTGTTTTCTGCTCAGGCTAAAATCCAGTGTCCACTCATGCTATGGACTTATCTGGTACTCAGAATCCTCTTACATTCTCACAGGTTGCTGCTAAAATTCATTCCCTTCTAGTTGTAGGACTGAGGTTTCTGTTTTCCTTCTAGTCCAATGGGACAGCTCTCAGAAACTAGAGGCCTCCTACAATTTCTTGCTACATGGAAGATCTCTGCACGGATGTTTGATTTCCTCCAGCAGGCATCCATCTGTTTGATTCTCCCCCCTGGAGAAAACATTGTTTTTATTTATTTATTTTTATTTATTTATTTATTTTTTAAACATTCAGTTTTTAAAGGGCTCACATGATTAGGTCAGGTCCACCCTGATAGTCTTTCTCTTCCAAGGTCAACTGACTTGGGATCGTATTTACATGTGCAAGATCCTTTTATAGCAGGGACTAGATTCATGTTTGTTAGAACACCCGAGAGAAGGTATGTGTATACCAGGGCCAAGAATCTTGATGGCCAGCTTAGAAATCTGACTACCACAGTCATGCTGAAGAGATGCTATGATAGCTCCATCAGTTTTTAAAGAAAATGAGGACTCACAGCATGAGTTCTAATACTATCTTCTTCCTCATAAGTTTCCTAGTCAATTAAATTGTCCAGTTTGATGTTTGAGCTTATTTGCCCCTAAGTTCCACAGGTATTTGAAGTTCCTGTAGGTCCAGGTGTATGACTTGGGAGTGCACCAAAGAGGATCAGAGAAGACAGCAGTCCATTATAGCAGGGCGCTGAGGAGGGAGATTACATCTGGGAAAGGCAGCAGCAAATTTCACATCCAAGCAAAGGAGAAAGGGGAAGCCCTTGTATGGCTCGACCTTTCACTAAGTGATAGCTGACAAGCCAGCAAATATTTTGAGGCTGTGATTTAGTTTGTAAAAAGTGACACATTTTTGGATACAGTCCAGTTTTTTGTTTGTCTTATCATATAACTCGCTGGTGAGAAAACTGGAATCTGAAGCATCGTTAATTTTTCTTTCAACAAGGATGTGTCAATTACATAGCAGGAACTTGTTCTGTGATCTTACATAAAGCCGTTTCTATCCTTCAGAGCACAAAGAATTTGTGAAGAGATGTGGACAGAACATGGTGCTCTGTTTCTAATTGTATTCATCTGCAAACTGTCTCCCTTCCATCACAACTTTATTTAAATCATGGCTATGCTCTTCAACAATTTAATTGACTGGTGCTTTCTTAATCTAGTTCTCTGGGGCATGGTTCTCTATTTAACTTTCTTGTTTTAATTCTTCAGCAAAACCATACAATTTAATTAGGAAAGTAACAGTTTCCCCATCAATTTTTTTAATTTAATAAATCTTTATTGTTCAGATTATTACAATTTTTCCTCTTTCTCCCCGCCCCCATAGCTCCTCTCCACTTGGTTCCCACCCCACCCTCTGCCCTTACCCTCCTCCACTGTCCTCATCCATAGGTGTATGATTTTTGTCGTCTCTTCCTATACTCCTCACACACCTTTTCCACCGAGAATTGTCAGTCCACTCTCTTTCAATGCCCTTGATTCTATTATATTCACCAGTTTATTCTGTTCATCAGATTTTTTATTCACTTGATTTTTAGATTCACCTGTTGATAGATATGTATTTGTTATTCATAATTTTTATCTTTACCTTTTTCTTCTTCCTCCTCTTCTTAAAGAATATCTTTTAGCATTTCATATAATACTGGTTTGGTGGTGATGAACTCCTTTAGCTTTTATTTATCTGTGAAGCTCTTTATTTGCCCTTCAATTCTGAATGATAGCTTTGCTGGGTAGAGTAATCTTGGTTGTAGGTTCTTGCTACTCATCACTTTGAATATTTTTTGCCATTCCCATCTGGCCTGCATAGTTTCTGTTGAGATATCAGCTGACAATCATATGGGTGCTCCCTTGTAGGTAACTAACTTTTTCTCTTCCTGCTTTTAATATTCTCTTTGTCTTTTGCTCTTGACATTTTAATTATGACGTGTCTTGGTGTGTTTCTCTTTGGATTCCTTTTGTTTGGGGTTCTATGTGCTTTCTGGACTTGTAAGTCTATTTCTTTCACCAGGTTTGGGGAAGTTTTCAGTCATTATTTCTTCAAGTAGATTTTCAGTATCTTGCTCTCTCTCTTCTTCTGGCACACCCATAATTTTGATATCAGTATGCTTAAAGTTGTCTAGAGGCTCCTTTACACTATTTTCACATTTTTGGATTCTTTTTTCTTTTCCAGTTGACTGTTTTCTGCTTCTTTGTATTTCAAATCTTTGACTTGATTCTTGTGTTCCTCTAGTCTGCCGTTAGGTCTCTGTATAATATTTTTTATTTCAGTCAGTATATGTTTAATTTCTAATTGGTCTTTCTTCATATCCTTGAGAATCTCACTAAATCTATCAGCCTTTTCTGGAAAATTCTTAAAAAATCTTATAACCATGGTTTTGAACTCTATATCCAGTCGTTTGCTTTCCTCCATTTCTTTCATTTATGGCCTATTCCTTTGTCTCCACATTTTGGCTGTTTCCTCGAATTGATAGAATGGCTTTGTGTGCTAAATGTCCAATAGGGCCCAGTGACTCAGCCTTCCCAGTTATCTGAGGTGGACACTCTTGGTGCACCCCTTTGTGGGCTGTGTGCACAGTCTTGTTGTAGTTAAGCCTCGATTGTTGTTGGTATCACTGGGAGGAATTGATCTCCGGGCCAAATGGCTGTGAGGACCAGCTGTGTCTATGCTGGGAGAACTTCTGTTCTGGAGATATTCTTATGAGAAGAGACTTGTAAAAGCCCTTGTGCTCAGCTTGGATGGGGTGGAGTCTCAGGGCAAAGCAGACAGCATTGGTTTCCTGTCAGACCTGCCCTAATAGGCCCCTGGTTCTCAGTGTCCCATGGTAATTGCTGCAAGCACCTGTGAGAGAAAGCTGCCCTTGAGTTTCACCATTGCTAGACTGTCCAGTTTCTCCCCAAATGAGTCTGGGTCCCCAGAGTCCTGCCTGGAACTGGAGTTCAGTGCAGTTGGGAGCTCTTGAGAAATCCAGCCTCATACTCAGTTGCCTTTCTCTGGGTGCCTAGGTACATCTGCCTTCCCCAGTTCCTCTGAGTCTCAGTGTGCTTTTCTCTTTCCTGACAGTCCAGTTTCACCCTACATGAGTCTGGCTCCCCAGAGCCTCACCTGAAATTGGAGTTCAGCACAGTTGGGAACTTTGTCTCCCTCCTGCTTGAGAAAGCCAGTCGTGCACTCAGTTGCCAGTCCTCTCAGCATGCACGTCTCAGTACCTCTACCTCCTGAAGCTTCTCTGAGTCTGTTTGCTTTTCTCTCTCCTTCTAGTAGAATTTCCACTCAGGCAGCCTTCCTGTGGTTGTGGATGATGTCTGTTTTGTCTTTTTTTAAAAATATGTATATATATATATATATATATATATATATATTATTGATTTTTCCCAGAGAGGAAGGGGGAGGGATAGAGAGCTAGAAACATCGATGAGAGAGAAACATCAATCAGCCGTCTCCTGCACTGGCGATGTGCCCACAACCAAGAATCAAACATGCCCTTGACCAGAATCGAACCTGGGACCTTTCAGTCTGCAGGCAGATGCTCTATTCACTGAGCCAAACCGGTTTTGGCCATTTTGTCTTTTAGTTGTAGTTTTGAAATTGTTGTGTGAGGCAGCAGTTTAGGTGTTTACCTATGCCACCATCTTGGTTTTTCCCAGTTTCCACATCAATTTAGCTGTTTTGACTGTACTTTCTCAGAGTCTGTTTGATGTTGCATATACATTTTGCATTTGTTCATGTTTCAGAGAAGATGCTATGAATTTACAGCCTAAGCATGTAGTCTAATCACTTTTCACTTTTCTAGAGCTCCTTTGTGATAGCCAAGGAAATCAGAAAATTCAAAGCACTCGTGTATGCTATTAAAATAAGAGCCACTGAAGGCCATGCAGGGTTGTTACCTTTCTGTGTGTATTAGTTTTCTATTGCTGCTGAGAGACTTAACCACAGCAGCGTGCAACACCCATTTATCATCTTACAGTTCTGTAGGTGAGAAACGCAGGCAAAGCTGGCTGGATTTTTTTTTCTTCAGGGTCTCAATGAGCTACATTCAAGGGGCCAGCTGGGCTGTGATTTAATCTGGACCTCAGAGGCATCTGGTGAAAACAGAACATAGTTTCTTGTGGTTGCAGGAATGACATCTCCATTTCCTTGCTGTCTATCAGCTGGGATGACTCTGACCTTCTAGAGCCCATGAGTATTTCTGAAGGTGTGGCTCTCAAGACATTTCACAACATACCAGTTTGATCTTCTCTGAGACCAGTTGGAGCACTTCTCTGATTTCTTTCTCTGTGAACAGCTGGAGAAAAATCTCTGCTTTTAAAGGGCTCACCTGATCAGGTCAGGCTTCTCCTTTCTGCCACAAAACACAATGTTATCATGGGAATGACTGTCCATCCTACTCAGAGTTCCCGCCCACACTCAGAGGAGGGATTATACAGGGTGTGCAGACCAGTGGGAGGAAATCTTGGGGCCATCTTACAATTCTGTCTACCACACTGTGCTTCAGGGAAATAAAGCAACTAAAGGCTTCCTGGCAAATCCCCCTCCCATCTTCTGGGAGGCAGTGCACAGGTGTGCAAAGGAACTGTCAACAATGGCCCCAATTCTGTTCATCAGCTCCACAGGGCATAGGATGACAGGCAGTCATATTCTCCTCCTCTGCAGGCCCTTTCTTTGCCTGGCCAAAATGCCTGTGCTTAGTGTGAGTGAATTACTCGATGAAATCATTTACATAAAATGCCAGCAAGTTAACATGATGCTTTTAGATAGAAATTTATTTAAGTGCAACACTTCAAACTTCAGCCCAATAAAACTATTTCTTTAAGGAACAGAAGAAATGTGCAGAGAAGAGTTGACAGAACAGGCATGAACTCACTATCCTCAGAAAGGCCTGCTTACAAGATAGGCTCTTACCTGGCATCCGGGAACCTAGATCTTGGGAGGTTTCCATCACCCTAACCGGGAAGAGTGACTAACAGTGCCTGAACTGTGTGTGCAAACAACATGGTTCATGCTGAACACCTACTTTCTCTCTGAGAGTCTGGAATTTTGGCATGTGTTAAGCAGAGGGGCCTACATGGCAAGGTGCCAGTGAAAACCCTGGACCTTAGGTCTCTAATGAGCTTCCCTGGCAGACAATATTTCAAATGTGTTACCACAACTCATTGTTAGGGCAATTAAGAATATCCCATGTGACTCTACTAAGAGATACTTCTTGGAAGCTTGAGCCTAGTTTGTCCTGGACTTCAACCCTTGTGCCTCTTTGCTGATTCTGCTTTATATCCCTTTGTGATAATAAGGCATAGCTGCAAATAGGACTATAGGCTAAGTTGCGAGAGTTTTCCTGCAAATTACTGAAGCTGGGGGTGCTGGGAGTGGTGTAGGTGATTCAGAAATAAAGTAAAGGAACACATGATAATAATCACACTGAATCTAAGCTCAGCAAACTTGGCTTTCACCCTTCCATTGTGAAGATGGTCAGAGTAAATAGACTAGAGACAAGAAGTGGCCTCACCTGGGTTCTAGAGGGCTTGGCCCTGTCTAGATATATATGTTCTGATTCCACACTGTGACCTGGGGCAAGTTACTTAACCTCTGTCTCTCCCAGTTTCTTCATGTGTAAAATAACAAAAATAATGATACTCAAATCAAAGAGTTGTTAAAATGAAGCTGTCTTCAGGAAGCAGTTGGCGTGTGAGGACACATAATGGCTAAGAGGGACTGGGTGTAACTCCGGATGTAACTCTCCGTGGGGTGGAATCCCTGGACTATCACTAACATTCTAACATCTACTCCCTTTCTCCCTTCACTCGATTCCTCTCCTTCCTCACCAGCTCCCTTTCCTCCTCTCAGTGTCTTTTAAGCTCCTCCACAACCAAGCCATTTCCTCCTCCACCTCTGTTTATTACCGTTCCTTCAGAACCAAATGAATACAATATGCAGGAATGTTTTTTAAGTGTGTTCATAAAAGGGGTCCAGTATAAATGCATTATCATCAGTGTCCATAGTCCTAGCTTTATTCAACATCTTTTAGTTCCAGTTACTGTGATTTATAAGGGTTTTTAAGTAACCCTCACAGTCCTCATTGATGTAATGTTATTGTTTTTGATAATGGTAAGTAATCACTATATAACAATGCAATTTTATTTTCATAGTTTTGTGAGACCTACCATGTAAATTGGGAGAAAATTCTAATGATTTTTTTTCAATATGTGTTCCCTGAAATACTAGACCCCAAAGTATAAAGTAATGCTATTTAATTTTTCCAGTGTTGTATTCAAAACACAACTGCAATGGAGATGAAACTTCTACTTGAAACTGGATTTGCTTCTTTACAACTTTTGAGGCTTTGGTAGATTGTTTTAGATATTGCTGTGGAGAAGACTACAGTGGTTTGGGAGAGGCCCAGCAAACACAGTCTCTCTGGAATTGGATAAAACCATAACAATTTGAGGAGAAGCTCCTGCATCCTACCTCTGTATGATGAGACACCAACCTTAAACTGAACATTTCATGGGTACGGGCTGGATTGGGAGAGGAAGAAAGAAAATCAATAAAATAGAAGTTTAAAACTTCATTTGCAAATAAATTTAATATGTAAAGGGAAGATGTCAAAGAGAAAAAAAATCAAACCAAAAATATAAGACCAAAAGTTTGATAATTACAAATGTTTACAGAAGCTCCTGAGTCTATCACCCCTCGTTTATTCTTCTAACACCTTCTCCAGGTACAATCCAGGTAGGATTATACTTCCGGTCATTTGGGATACAGGTTTTTCTATTCCATATTGAAGATATTAATAAGGCTTCCTTTATAATCTGATTTGCTCTCCATGAACATGAGCCCAAACCACCATGTTTTATGGGCTCACTTCTTGTAAGGTAGGCATGGAAAAGAGCCCATCACCACACTTCTCATCATAAGTATTTAGCAAAAGCTTATACTCAATTACATGCAGTAATAGGGAATGAGAAACTCTCTAACTTTAAAATCCATAAAATCCATCAAAGATTGAATAATGAGAGCCCTTCAACTTTTGCCAAGAGAATTCTCTTATCAAATCCACTGAAACATAGCAAAATTAATTAACTTCAATTTCTGGCATTTATTTTCTTCATCTTACTTCTGCCTGAAGTTCTAATGATCAGCAGGAAGATTTCAAGAGGGAAAAGTGGAGCTCTGGAAAAGTATAAACTAATTTCACTCATGCATTAAACAAGACATTTACTGAGCTGCTAGGATATTCCAAAAACTGACTGATAATATAGCAATGAAGAGACATACACAAGCTCTCTCATGAAGCTTACATACTGCTAAAGGAGATGGAAAATAAGTAAATGAACTAATAAATAGATAATGGGTCAGATATATAATAATATTTTAATAACCTTAACTACCCTTTAAAAGCTCTTTTAAGCTCTCTTAGAATTTTATTCCCATGGGTAATTAATTCCAACTATTCAAATCTAGTCAGCAAAGCCCTGTAAATACAGTGTAAGCACAATGGTGAGTGGACATTCTCTTACCTTAAGCTGGTGGCATATTTTCTTCAAAGCATATGCTTCCTCTTCTGTATTGGGGATAAATCTTATCACCTTATCACTGTAAGAAAGAAGGAAATGGTGATATTTACCTTTTAAAAATAAAGACTTAATGATCTCTATCTTTTCACTTAAAAAAACAACAACAAAACAACTGTCTCTGCCTTTAAGAAGGAAAACAGCAAAACTCTGGGCTCAACAACAGGTATTTTATCCCGTACTTGTTCCTTTCTGATTGCTTGGTCTTTTTCGGTCCGTCTTAAAACTATTTGTTTTTTCATCAGCTTTTGAAGATTATAAACTCACACTTAAACAGAGAAAGGCCAAAACATAGGCAGAGTGGCAATAAGAACAAGAACTCCCCTGAATACCCCAGAATGGACACCAAGAAAGAAAATCCTTGAAAATGTTCTAGAGAATCCAAGATGGCGGCATAGGTAAACACCTACACTGCTGCCTTGCACAACAATTTCAAAACTACAACTAAAAGACAGAATGGACATCATCCAGAACCACAGGAAAGCTGGCTGAGTGGAAGTTCTACAGTTAGAAGGAAGGAGAGGGGCTCACAGAGACCCAGAGGAGCTGCAAAAAGCTGAGGTATGGAAACGCGCACGTGGAGAGCAGGTGCCGGAATACCTGGCTGGTTTTCTCTGGCAGGAGGGAAACGGAGACTCTCAAAGGTATTGAACCCCTTATCTTATGACACTAAGCCCCAGATCCAGCCAAAACTCATACAGGGGGAGTTTGGACTGTAAAAAGGGAGAGGTGCATGGAAATTTAGGGGAGTCACAAAAGATCAGAGATGTGGTGGCACGTACAGCACTGCACAGAGGACAGATTGCTGATTGTGCTGCTGGCTTTCGCGAGTGGGCAGGAGACAGACCCTCCCAACTGTGCCACTTCTGACTCCACTAAGCCCCTGTTTCGGGTGAAACCCTGGAGACCTAGACTTGTGTGGTCCTGGAGTGCAGGGGAGCCGGAAAGGCAGCTGTCTAGAGGCACTGTGGGTGCACGCACAAGGACCGCTCCAGCGATTACCCAGTCACATGAGACTCAGGGGTCGTGGAGGGCAGGGCCGACTAGAAGGCAAGGCGGTCCCTTAAGCCCTGAGACTCCACCCATCTTAAGCTCAACAGAGAGGCTTCTGCGGTTTTGCAAGTCTTGTATCATAAGGCTGAATCCAACACAGAAGTTCTGGCATAGTGAAAATGCCGAGACAAGGGAAGGGATCACAAACAAAAGAAATGGAGGGAAAAAAAACGACCGGATATAGAGTTCAAAACCACGCTTATAAGGTTTTCAAGAATATGCTAGAAAAGTGGGATAAAGTTAGCGAGACCCAAGAGGAGATGAAAAAGGACCAACTAGAGATGGAAAAGGTCCAACTAGAGATGAAAAAGGATCAACTAGAAATTAAACATACACTGACTGAAATAAAAAATATTATACAGAGTCCTAACAGCAGACTAGAGAAAAGCAAGAATCAAGTCAAAAATTTGAAATATAAAAAAGCAGAAAACATTCAACTGGAAAAGCAAGAAGAGAAAAGAATCCAAAAATGTGAAGATAATGTAAGGAGCCTCTGGGACAGTTTCAAGCATACCAACATCAGAATTGTGGGGATGCCAGAAGAAGAAAGAGAGCAAGATACTGAAAACCTATTTAAAGAAATAATGACTGAAAACTTCTCACATCTGGTAAAAGAAATAGACTTACAAGTTCAGGAAGCACACAGAACCCCATATAAAAGGAATCCAAAGAGGACTACACCAAGACACATCATCATTAAAATACCAAGAGCAAAAGACAAAGAGAGAATATTAAAAGCAGCAAGAGAAAAACAGTTCATTACCTACAAGGGAGCACCCATACAACTGTCAGCTGATTTCTCAACATAAACGATGCAGGCCAGATGGGCGTGGTAAGTAATATTCAACGTGGTGAATAGCAAGAACCTACAACCAAGAATAATCAATCCAGCAAAGCTATCATTCAGAATTGAAGGGCAGATAAAGAGCTTCACAGATAAGAAAAAGCTAAAGGAGTTCATCAACTCCAAACCAGTATTATGAAATGCTGAAAGGTACTCTTTTAGAAGAGGAAGAAGAAAAAGGTAAAAGCCAAAAAATTATGAACAACAAATACATATCTATAAACAAGTGAATCTAAAAATTAAGTGAATTGAAAGTTTGATCAACAGAATAAACTGGTGAATATGGTAGAATCAGGAGCACAGAAAGGGAGTGGACTGATAATTCTCAGTGGGAAAGGGGTGAGGGGTGTACAGGGAGAGACTGGACGAAAATCATATACCTATGGATGAGGTCAATGGGAGAGAGGTAAGGGAAGAGGGAAGGGTGGGAGCTGGGTGGAGGGGTGCAATGAGGGGAAAAAAGAGAAACAAATGTAATAATCTGAATAATAAAGATTTATTAATTAATTTAATTTTAAAAAAAGAAAATCCTTAATGATAGAAGAAAAAACACTTTTTAAATAAAACTTAATGCTGAAAAGGAATGCGACTCTTAATGAGAGGATACAGAATCCATACACTATGACCATTCCTGGTGTGCATTATTCCCACAATGAGAACAGTAAAGATAAATCCATCTCTATGGGGCATCTTACCTCTCTAGTACAGAGCTTTCCCATGGGTCTGTGGGATCCAACTGAGGGTCACCAAATTGTTTATATGTGTTCCATGTGACACTGATGATTGTAAAGTTGTTAAAGTGGAAACAATTTTAAATCTATTTTTTACAGCCACTGAAATGATACCACAGTTGAAATTATATTTGGACACTCTCCAAGAGTGTTTCTGTAAGTGGACTAAGACTGGAAGGGCCATCTATTTGTCAGGGAGTTGTTTGTGGTGGTGACCTGTCCCTCAGGTGTGCCAGACAGGTATTATCATTATGTATATGTTGTGCTAAGGACAGGTTGGGAAGCACAATTCTATTGTATTACAATCTCAACTGTCGGTGTGTTTTGCACAGAGTAGACACATTAAATATTAATTAATGGATTTGGCACAAAGGCGATCATTGAGAATTCTCGGCTTCCAGAGCTACTAGTAGGTAAAACTAAATAAAGCACACAGAAAGGAATATTTTTCATAACCCCCTATGACATTTTATAAAGACTGAAGATAAAGTAGAACATCATGAAGACATATATAGAGAGCACAAAACAAAAACTGTGGCAGTTCACCCATAACTTCCATCTCCAGTCTGACAGGTGTGCTGGAATCAAGAGGGAATTTGTGTGCTTTCCATGGTTTTATGTAGATGAACAACAGTTTCCAAGGTGAGGTACGATTAATAGGGAGGGCATTAGGGACTTTTCAGATTTTCTGGATGATGGTTCTTTTTAAAAAACATTTTAAATTATAACTTATTCATGTTATTTATTTGAGAGAGAGGGAAACATCAGTTGGTTGCCTCCCAGGGAATGAATCTGCAACCTGGGAATGTGCCTTGAACAGAAATAGACCCCACTACCCCTGGAGCACAGATGATGCTTCAACCTCCCTCTCGCCCGCCAGGGCTGAATGATGGTTCTTTAGGGCTGTATGTTCTTTTCTAATCATTGTAGTTTTGTTACTTCAAACGATCCTGTTATACCTTTGTTAGGCCTATGAATTAAAAGGTCCTCGGCTTGCTCACGATAATTATTATGGTTAGGCACTACTACTAATCTGGCTTTGTAGCTTTTGTTCCCTCAAAGTCACAGAAAACAACCTTTTTGTATCCTTTTCTAAAAAGAACACAAGAAAGCAGAAGTTAAGAAAAATTCTTCAAGTCACTGTAATGCAACTCCATATCTGACCTTTAGAATTGAAATGTAATTACATCTTTTCTGGTACACAATATGTTGTCCTTGGCTTGCCTTGAGTTCATCAGATCTGGCCTCTCCTACCTGACCCCATAGGATTCTTGGCTGAGAAAGACACCTTTGCTGGGTGATATGGTTGTTTTTGAAAGATGGATCACTTGACATCCTGCTGGAAACACCTCCATTGGGCCCTGTCTGCTCCGCAAGGATGCAAAGAATGCAGTCTGCAGCCGTTTTACAACCGTGAGAAGATTTTTAAAAAAATTAACCCTGAAAGTGATTGCTGAAACCCAGCTTTATCATTCAATTAAAAAAAAATCACTTCATCTCAGCTTGTAGAAATTCTCAGGTGCAACTGGAGAAATGTGTTTATTACTGTTTGATTACTTATCAAAGAACAGAGAATAAGGAAAGCTATTTAGGAAAATCCATAAAATGTCTTAATTTTTTACAAGCCAATAAATTATAGGGGTAGACTAACTAGTAACCAAAAACCAACAAAAGCTCTTTATTCAGCATGTAAAACCCCATGACCCCCCAACTGCCCCATTTGTCTCACCAAAGGGAAAGCTTGCTCTCTCTGGATCTGATAGCTAGCCATTTTGAAAGTGAATGATAATTCAGTACTGCAAATGGGTTTCAGGTAGTGAAATAGCAACTGGAACTTAGAAAAACCAGCTCTGAGCAAGTATCCAAGGTGAACTGAGAGGCTTTCTAATTTATCAGTTTTCCACCGCTAGGTGGCAACATCAATTTAAAACCCCTTAATTACCCTTTGGGATTAAGGTGAGGAAACCAAAGGTCCGAATATGATTGAGGTTAGAGACTAGCTGCTCATTTGTACATGTGTTTGTGAACTAGATATTTCTAAGCCTATATAAAGTTGTGAAGGGGGAAAAAAAAAGAACAGGTATTTTTAATTAGTTTAAGGATGTAGTATAGAGGCAGTATACATAACCTCCAGGTAATTATGTATATGTATTTATTCATTATATACTTGGATTTTGTCCCCTGGCCTTATAGGACAGATGAAATCGTATTGCTATAATGCTAACATCAAGTTTTATTTCATGTTAGATTATTGTTATGTATAGCAACAACCACACGGATGAGATCATCTTAAGTAAATGAAATCGATTTAAAAAGCGTGTAATAAGAATGTATGCATCCAGAGAAAAGAACTTGGCAAGAGAACACCATCTTGGACGTTTTACAGTCTGTCTGAGCCTCAGTGTCCTGGTCGGCGGGATGAGCCGCACTCGCCTTTTCTTTTTATGCTGTTTGAGTTTGATGACTACCATGTTTACTGGGACACCTATGGAAGGACATCTCTGTTTTATGGGCAACGAGGGAGTCCTCCTCAGCCTCCTTTTGAAAGACATGGATGCGAAGTTGCAGAGGTTTGTTCTGGCTCCAGGCAAGACCTTTCACAATTGATCCCATGCTTAAACTCTAAATTTCTCTAGTTTATGAACCCAGGCTTGTAAAAACCAAAACATTACAGAGGATATGAAATCATAAAGTTCCCCTCCCAGTTCTCTTCCAACCTTGACCTTCCATCCTTCCCACAGAGTCTTGTTAATAGTTCCTTGTGATTCCCTCTAGACTTTCCCTCTGCTCTGACACATGCACACCCTCTTGGGATCACAGCTAATTTGACACCTGACTTAAAGGCAGTCAATAGACCATCAACTGAATCCTTCCCCCGTTGGGTTCATTCCACTGGACAATGACTGACAGCTGATCTAGTCAGATCCTGCCTCTGGGACTTTGCACTTGAGACATAAAGAAAACAAAACAAACAAAAAACAAAAACAAAAACAACAGCAACAACAAACAACCCAGTGAGTTTGCATTATCAGGAGCAGTGGCCATAGATACAGGAAATAGCCAAGTAACTATAACGGCAAAATTCTCAAGCATGGAAAGTAGACATGTGACCCACTGCCCTGGTTTGGAAACAGTCCCCAGTCTTCCTCATGTTTTCTTAGCATCAACACCTATCATCTCATGCATGCCTTTTCAAACTTAACAAATGCATTATTACTAAGACCACTCAAACTTCAGATACTTCAACTTTTCATTCATATCTTTGAATGACTGGATTTATCTTCCCCGATCCTTTTTTTTTTTTCTCATGTAGGGAAGAAATAGAGCAAGGCTGGATTCTAATCTAGGTTCCAGCACTTGCTGTGTGCCCTGGGCTAAATTGCTAAACTATTTAGAGCCAATGATTCATAATCCTTATAGTGGGGGTGGAGGGAGACCCAATACATTGTTGCTTAAGGTTTTGGTGAAAATTATTCCATTCGGCCACATTTATTAAGATCATGTTAAGTGCCGGGCATGGTGGCAGGTGGTAGGGATATAGCAGTTCCTGCCTGTGGTGGGTTTACCATCATATTCCAAATGATAGAGTCTGGGAAATGCCCGCCTAGTAGTTTCTCATTGCACAGTAGCTACTGTTATTATCTCTTCAGGAGACTATTTGTCTCATCCTTTAGAAATTAAAGAGCTGAAAGCAGATGCTTTTCCAAGTGGGTTTCACTGTGAATATCAGAAGCAATAAAACATGATTTTATTAGGGATATATTTCACCTTTTTTATTGCTGCTAATGTTTTTGTTTCTTGACCTTTTTATAGGTATTTAAATCTCATTATTGATCAGCTTCCTGATTTGGCACTTATTTCTTCCCTTCTCAGGCAGCACTTTGGCATCTGAGAAACACACATATTAGACAGTTTCATTATTTCCTACAATAGTAATTGAGGATATAGGACACTTTATATAAAATTCAATGGAAAAGCACTAGCTGGTTTGACTCAGTGAATAGAGCATCTGGCCTGCAGACTAAACAGTCCCAAGTGTGATTCCTGTCAAGGGCACATGCCCAGGTTGCATGCTTAATCCTCAGTGCAGGGCATTCAGGAGGCAGCTGATCAAAAAATCTCTCTCATCATTGATGTTTCTATCTCTCTCTCCCCCTCCCTTCCTCTCTGAAATCAATAAAAATTTAAATAAATAAATGAAATGGGAAAATAATTTCAAAGAAAGTCCTGCATAGATGTTCTTGCTATGGGTACAATCTGTACATGATCAGTTTTTCAATACTTCTAAAGACACAATTTAGCTGGATATAGAAAGGGATTTCTATATTTCTTGGCTTTCACAAGAAATCAAATTAGATGGGTATAGTGGCTGCTTTTGGCTGCGCCTTCAAATCCAATTCCCCTTCAAAAGCCCTAACAGGACTGATTTGCTCAGATAGTCCCTCCATCCCCACATTTATATATATATAAAAGCCCAACCAGCTGATAGCTATGACACACACTGACCACCAGGGGGCAGACGCTCAATGTGGGAGTGGAAACCACAGGCATGGTAACATGGAACAGACTGATAAATCTTAGAGGGAAAGGAGAAGCAGGGAGGGTAGGAAGAGATTAACCAAAGATCTTATATGCATACTACAGGCCCAGTGCACGGATTCATGAACCAATAGGGTCCCTTGGTCTGGCCTGTGGGGATTGGCCTAAAACCGGCTCTCTGACAAACCCCTGAGGAGTCCCAGATTGTAAGAGGGTGCAGGCCAGGCCTGAGGGGCCTCTACTTAGGAATAAATCTTGATTAGCCAATCAGAGCTTATATATCTCCAATAAATTGTGTTAATATGAAGATGAACATATGTTATAAATTGACCCAATCAGATTTAAGGGAAGAATTATTATTCTATGGCTGGGGGTAAAAAGATTCACGTTCTTGTTGAACATGAATAAGGAAATGTGTAATCCTGTACATATAACTTTCACCTAGGCAACCATTAATCCTGAAAGGAATGAGCTTTAGGGTAAGGCAGATTCTATAACTGCTGAATAGAGAGGGGAAAAAACCATGTTTTCAGTAGTTTTGTTGAATTAACCAACCTTTAAGCCTCTTTTTCTGCCTCTGAACTTAGTTATTTAATATAAAAATTTCATTATTGTGTAGATCAGTTTGAGTCAGATTGTTTCCTACATGTAAACAAAATTGCCCTGCACAATAATAGTAATTTTGCTTTGTCTGTTTTTAAGGAATGAGATAAGAAAAAGCAATGAATAAATAAATTTACTGTTAAGTCAAAGTCTTCACAGGTGGGAAAATACACACTGGCCTTCATACTTTCCTTAAATACCTTTTTCTAAAACATTCCTCTAATTCTGATAGTGCTTAGAAAAACTGTGTGCTTTCAGAAGGAAGATTTAGGCTGTTCAATAGCTAAATGCATGTTATATTCTCAAGAAAAATGGATCGTTTAAAATATTTGCTGAATTTTCTGAAAGCCTTGTATCACATGAAAGAGTTAATAGGATTTTCACTTAAAAAATAAAAATCTCTCACCCAAGCACCAAGAAACTCATTAGGTAATCCAGAAAAAATTAATGTTCGCATGTCAATTCAGTATTATAAAATGCTTGGGTCTCAGAGGTGCATTTCCTTTGTTGAAAGATTGCATTTTAATGTACATGAAAAATTTCCTTAAAAAGCAATAAATAAGAGACCACTTGGCAGAGAACACTCCAGAGATAAATGGATTTCCCCATCTTTGGTTATGGTTTATAGTCGCAATATAAAGAACTCAGAACATGAAGAAGCTCCCTGTGGCAGTTTGCTTAGGACATGAAGATTTAGACTTCACTCTTGGGTTAAAGTTAGGCAGAAGTGATGACTCTCTCCTACCCTCCCAACCCCCCGCTTTGGTTGCTGCAGCTATTTTAACAGCAGAGAAAACAGTCCTTCTAAGTCTTACTGATGTCCTTAAGAGAAATTTTCTTAAGAGCTGAACACCTACCGTGGAATCTCACATGTAATAGAGGATCAATAGATTTTTGCTGAGTTGAATTGAAATTTTTTTTTCTCTTGTATGTGGCTTATTTTTTATTGTTGCTTTTTGTAAACTACAACCAACCAAACAACAATCTTTAAATTTCTGAAGTTGACTTCCATTGTAAGGTTTGATAACTTCCTCTTCTCCCATTAGCACAAGCCAGGAAGGAAAAAGCAATAAAATGGAACACTGCCATTAAATTAATTTCTTAACTATGTCTCAAGGACTTGAAATATATTATGTGAAATCATTATATGATATTTCAATTCAGTCCTTTCTCGTAGTATTTAACAATAGGATTCAATCTAAGACATGAAGAACAAACCATTCATTTGAAAGATACCGATATAGCAAGTTGCTAATCGTGAAGAAAAAGGAAAGGAGTTACAAAGCATAAGGGACCACCTTTCAAAAATGTATAATCTAGTTCAGTACATGAAGCATAGATAAAACCTTATATTATTACAAAGGGCCCAGTGCATGAATTTATGTACCTTAAAAGGAACTGTGGGCCATGAGGCTGAGGTAGGCATAGGGGCAGGTCTTGGCCCATCCTCCGTGCCCCCCCTAAGCCCCTCCCTCTGTAGACCTCCTCTCCCACTACCTGCCCCCTCCCATCTGCTGGCAGCCCACTCCTGCCTCCACTGCTACTCTCACACGTTGATGGCACTTGCCCCACTCACTCTGGCTGATGGCACAGAGTGATTGGGGCCAGCACCAGCAGTGGGTGCAAGGGGTGGCTGCTGTCCTGATCACCCTTCAGGAGCAGGAGGAGGTAGAGAAGCATCAGGGGCAATTAGGGCTGGCAGCCACCACTTGCACCTACTGATGGCGCTGAGTGATCAGGCCTGGCACTGGGCATTGGCAGTGAGTGCGAGCAGTGGCTCTGGCACTGGCTGTGGGTGTGAGCAGGGCTAGCGCTGGAAGCAGGTCCAAGTATTGGGTGGGACCATTGCGCATGGGAGCAGAGAATTTTCACTATCAGAGGATCACCCTGATGACAGCGACCAGCATCCCACCTTGGTCTGGCACCCCCACTCCCCTGCTCTACCATCCCATTGCAGTTGATGCCTGGCATGCTCCGCACATACCCCCTAGTGGTCAGTGCATGTCATAGTGACCAGTTCAGTTGTTCAGTTGTTCTGGTTGTTCCACTATTCGGTCTATTTACATATTAACCTTTTATTATATAAGATTGTAATATAAGGTAGTATGTGATAAATATTTTATAAATTATGTAGAATCCTATCTAATAAAAGAGTAATATGCAAATTGACTATCACTCCAACACACAAGATGGCTGTCCCCATGTGGACACAAGATGGCTATCACAAGATGGCCAGCAGGGGAGGGAAATTGAGAGGGACCAGACTTGTAGGGGAAAGCAGTTGAGAGGAACCAGGCCTGCAGAGGAGAGCATTTTGGGGGGATAAGCCTGCAGGGGAAGGCAATTAGGGGTGACCAGGCCTGCAGGGGAGGACTGTTAGAGGCAATCGGGCTGGCAGGGGAGAAGTTAGGTATCAATCAGGCTGGCAGGGGAATGGTTAGGTGGTGATCAGCCTGGCAGGCAGAAGTGGTTAGGGGCAATGAGGAAGGCAGGCAGTCAAGCAATTGGGAGCCAGCCATCCTGAAATGTCCGACTGTCCATTTAGGCCCAATTCTAAACATCCCTTGAGGAATCCCAGATTGGAGAGGGTGCAGGCTGGACTGAGGAACACGCCTCCCATGCACAAATTTTATGCACTGGGCCTCTAGTCTAATATATAAAAGGCCAGGGTTGTAACCACTGATCACGACTGAAGGCTGACCAACCCAGAAGTCCTTCAGTCAGCACTGGGTTGCCTGGGCAACAAGCACTAACTGCCCAGCTGCAGCCTGGTGACTCAGCACTGACTTCCCAGGTGGCTGAGACCCAGAGAGAGAGGCAAGGTCTGATCTGCAGCCTCAGTGGCAGTTATTGATCAGTACTTGCCTCTCTCTTTCTCTCCCTCTTTCTTTCTGAGCTACAACAGAAGCCAGGCTTTGCTTTCTCTCCCAGTCTCCACGGGGGCTGATGTTAAGCCCCACCTCTCTGATCAGGCCCAGAGATAGGCCTGGAGATGCTGACTGGCATAGGAACCAATCAATCAGAACCGAATTGGCCAGCAGAGGAGGGCATGGGGGGTGAGATCAGGCCAGCAGGGGAAGGCATTTGTGAGTAACCAGGCTGGCAGGGGAGGGCAGTTAGGGGTGATCAGGCCAGCAGAGGAGGGCAGTTAGGGGTGATTAGGCTAACAGGCAGAGGCAGTTAGGGGCAATCATCCTGGTAGGCAGGCCAATGGTCCCATATTGTGAGGGGGATGTCTGATTGCTGGTTTAGGCCCAATCCATTGGAGAGAGTTCAGGCTGAGCTGAGGGAACCCCCACTCCATGCAAAAATTTCGTGCACCTGGTTTCTAGTCCTACCTAATAAAAGAATAATATGCAAATTGACTGTACCTCTGCTAGACCCACCAGCCACACCCACCAGCCAATCAGAGCATGTATGCAAATTAACCCAACCAAGATGGTTTCAGCCACAGAGAGAGCAGAAGGAAGTCTTGGGTTGCCCCTAGCGATGGAGGAAGCCAAGCTTTCCACAAACCCTGACTGGCCCAGGCCTCCACTTAAGGCAACAAAGTTTCAATGGCTGTGTGAACAGAAGGCTTGGCTCTGCTCCAGGATACAAAGTTTCAATTGTAGAAGATAAATAAATCCCAGATACCAGGGCCTCCACTTTGGTAGCTGGGGGGAATGGCCAGCCTGCAAACCACCACAGGCTCCTCGCCCAGCCCTCCCCATGCCCCAAGGGAACACCCACCCTGATCCAGGACACCCTTCAGGGCAAACCAGCTGGCCCCACCCATGCACCAGGCTTCTATTCTATCTAATAAAAGAGTAATATGCAGATTGACCATCATTCCAACACACAAGATGGCTGCCCCCATGTGGTCAAAAATCCTTCCCCCATGTGGACACAAGATGGCCACCACAAGATGGCCAGCAGGGGAGGGTAGTTGGGAGGAACCAGGCCTACAAGAGAGGGCAGTTAGGGGTGACCAAGCTGGCAGAGGAGGGAAGTTAGGGGTGACTGGGCCTGCAGGAAAGGGCATTGGGGGGAACCAGGCCTGCAGGGGAAAGCTGTTAGGGGTGACCAGGCCCACAGGGAAGGGCAAACAGGCTGGCAGGGGAGCAATTAGGCATCAATCAGGCTGTCAGGGGAGTAGTTAGGGGGTGATCAGGCTGGTAGGCATAAGTAGTTAGGGACAATCAGGAAGGCAGGTAGGTGAGCAGTTGGGGGCCAGCAGATGGGGGCCAGCAGTCCAGGTAAAATTGGGCCTAAATAGGCAGTTGGACATCCCTCTAGGGGTCCCAGATTGGAGAGGGAGCAGATTGGGCTGAAGGACACCCCCTCCCTGTGCACAAATTTCATGCACCAGGCCTCTAGTATATGTATAAAAAAGGTTTAGACATGATAATCAGAGAAGACCACATGGAAGGACTTTGATAATTGAAACTAAAAAGATTTGGGCCCCAGGGACTGACAGCCATCAGCACATATTAGTTTAGTGGTTTTGAAATCTGAATGTGAATAAAATTCACCTGGGAATCTATCTGCCAGCATAATTTGGGATGATAAATATACTGAAAACACCTTCCAGTGCAAATCACTTAGCAACAGTGAAATATGTATGTATGTGATATATTTTTTAATATGCAGGGATAGGGTGGCAACAGAGTAAGTTAGGTTAAACCCAAGGAGCCAAAAATGTTGAGATAAACTAACACTGGAGGCCAGTGGCTACCCTGGCTGAGGGGCATCTGGCTAATTCCTAAGTTTGAGCAAGGAGGGGATTCAGAGCAGAGACCTTCATAGAAAGCCTTAACAATAACAACCTCAGTGAAAAAATAACCAGAAAAAAGTCTTATAAAAGGAGAAAGTATAAATACTGTGTCTTGGATTTGGCCCCGGATAGGAAGGAAAATATAGTCATCGTGGAGAGATTAAAACCACAAGTCATGTAGCAGATCTTGAAAAAAAATTTAAACTACCTAGGTAGTCCAAAAATCCACAAGCTTCATTTTCCCAGCTGCAGAGTATACCCTGCTGATAGAGCCGAATCCATATTAAAGAATGGTCTTCAGTTGAAGGGAGGTGCTTCCCCCAAGATTAAGATCCCCTCCCCAAGGGCAACCTACATGCAGACCTGAGTTTATGCTGTGGCACTAAGGCCTCCCCCTGGTCTGAATTTGAGATGTTCCTGCAGTGCCAATCCAGCTTCACACTTCCTCATAAAATCTGTTGTAACTGCCGTCCCAGCCTTCCTCTATCTTCAGCTTCCTTTATTTTCTTATGTATTATTATATTTTTGTGTGTGTGTGAGTGTGTGAGAGAGAGCACTCTCCAACAGTGCTTCCATAAAAAACAGACAGAGACCCCAGGAATTGAACCCATGAATATCAAGATTTATTATAAAGCTATGGTAATTAAGACAGTATGGAATCGACATGAGAATGGACAAGTAGATTAGAAACAGATCTTTACTTATAGAGAAACGATCAATGACAGAGGCAGTATTGCGGATCAGTGGGGAAAAGATGGACTCCTAATAAATGTAAGTGGGACAACTGGTTATCCATGTGGGGAGAAAATTAAACTGGGTTTTTATCTCTCACACACATATCAAATCAAGTCAAGTCAAGCTAGGTCAAGTCAAATTGGAATAAGAACTTAACTGTGAAAATAAAAACCTTAAAAGACCCTGGAGACAAAATATCTTCATAATGTCAGGATTAGGAAAGGATTTATTAAATGGGCTACAAAAATCATAAAGGTTGATTAATTCAATTATATTAAAACTAGAAACTTCTTTTCATCAAAATATACCATAATGAAAGTCAAAAGTCAAGCCACAGGTGAAGAGAAGACACTTAAAGTGTCAATCAGAAAATTAGTATCGATATGAAAAAGATTCATTACTTATGAAAAACAGATAAAAGATATGAATGCAATAAACAAGAAACAAATAACCAAAAATATGAATATATGCTCAGTATAAGTTGTAAACATGGAAATGCAAATTAAAACAGTGACAACTACCATTGAAACCATTTCACAATTACCAGGTTTCTTTTTCAATTAAATTTTGATAATATCAAGAAATGGCTATTGAAACTCAGCTCTTTGCTCAGTAGAATATAAAGTAATGTAGTACTTTGGAAGAAAATAGTTGTGTGTTAACTGGTAAAAGATAAACCTTCCATATTCATGTTCTAACAATCAAACTCTAGAAAGCTCCCAGGACACATGCACCAGAGACACATACAAGAATATTCACTGTAGCTTTATTCCATAACCACAAAACAAAACTAGAAACAGGCCAAAATCCCATCAACAGTAAAAATGATAAATTATAGCTTTCCAAAAAGTGAAGTTCTTTTTTGGAGAGCTATAAAAGTGGAGTTAACAGCTGTTAAAATACATGAATTATGATTATATACACCAATGCAGATGAATTTTGCAAACAGAGTTGATTGAAATGACTGAGAACAGAACTGGGGGCAGAGGAGGATAATCAATGAAACTGGGAAGATAAGCTAGCATCTGTTTACAGTCGTATCCTATGTGTTCCTTGCTTTGGAGATTTTATTTTTTGATGGTATTAGTTTGGTTTGGAGAGAATTTTTTTTTTGTAAGCATACTCATATAGTGATATGTGAATGGTCTTTACATCTCCGGAGGTTACTATGTCTTGCTGCTTAGGGTCTGTACAGTTAGCAGAGAAGGCAGAACTGCGAGTGCATGCTTCTAGGTACACTGCAGCATGAGCCAAGACATGGAAGCAACCAAGGTGTCCATGGACAGATGAATGAATCAGGAAAATGTAGTGTGTTCATGTGTATGTGTATTTGTATAAGTATACATACAGTATAGGTACATACACATATACCCACATATATACATACATATGCACACACGTGGAATATTACACAGCCATAAAAAGGAAATCCTGCTATATCTGACAACAAAGATGGACCTTGAGGGTATTATGCTAAGTGAAATAAGTCAGACAAGGATTTATTATCTCACTTCTTTGTGGAATCTTAAAAAACCAAATTTCTAGAAACAGAGTAAAATACTAGTGGTTATGGGGGGCTGAGGGGTGGGAAGAGGGAGATGTTGGTCAAAGGGTTCAAACTTTCAGTTTTAAGATGAGTTCTGGGAATCTAACATACAGGATGTGACTATGTTTAACAATCCTGCATTGTGAACTTGGAAGTTGCTATAAGAGTAGAGCTTTAATGTTCTCACCATGACATCAACAACAAAATGGTAATTATCTGAGGCAAAGGATGTGCTAACTAACCTTATTGTGGTAAACATTAGTAATATACACATGCATCAAATCACAACACTATATATCTTAAACTTAATGTTATATGTCAATTATAGATCAATAGAGGTGGGAAAATGTCAAAGTACAAACATTGAATTTTTTCATGCAGAGACTAAGTTGCATAAAACTTTAATAGCTTAAAATTATTATATTTTCTCTGCTCTAACTTTTCTGGGGGAATGTTAACAAAGATGTCTAGAACTTATTTCAAATCATATTGGAAATATCTGAATGTAATGTGTATATGAAATTGTTTTTTTAAAGAATGATTAGGCTTATAGTAATTGTCTAAACTGAACATTTTGCAGGGAAATTTTTTCCAATTATAATATTAGATGTATTTATTTTAATCCCAGCAATAATAAATTATAATGATGCCCAATAGTTTTCAAGTTATTAAGCTTTTCTAAGTGCTGTACATGCATTATCTCATTTATTCATATTATGACTTTTTTTTTAGTAATTGGCTACATTTTAAGATAGTATATTAAATTATTTCTATCTTTTAGGGCTTGAATAAACAGTAACCTGAGGCAGTGATTACATAAAAGCAGTGAGAATTAGATTTGAATTTTGTCAAAGGCTTAGAGACTCAGAAGGACACTTTATCAGTAGTCTGTCTAAAACTGTTTATGTGTAGTAGCAATGGCTGACACGAGCACTATACAGTCATTATCACCTGTGACTTGTTTTTTTGAATCTGAAAATTTCTAGGAAATAAGAGTCACCTTGAAGTTCAAGCTCAGACTAACAAAAAACTCCTTGAGTGCCAATAAAGACTTGAGGGGAAGTGATAAATCTGTAAACAGCCCTTTGAGAAGGAAAAGCACCAGTTGCAGGGAAATGAGAATTAATAAAGTATGAAGAG
The DNA here is from genome assembly GCA_004026805.1 of Lasiurus borealis. Classification (NCBI taxonomy): domain Eukaryota; kingdom Metazoa; phylum Chordata; class Mammalia; order Chiroptera; family Vespertilionidae; genus Lasiurus; species Lasiurus borealis. The sequence continues at coordinate 30,287 of PVJN01018378.1, forward strand.
TGAGCCAGCTTTCATTATTTTTTAAATTTTATTTTATTGTTTAAAGTATTACACATAGTAGTACATATATCTCCTTTATTCTGCCCATTGAACTTCCCCCAGGTTCCCCTACCTGCTGTTGCATGCCCTCATTATTTTCTATGCCATCCAAACCCCAGATATGCTCTTTTCTTTCTCCTTTATTTCTTCTAGTAGAGGCCTGGTGCACGAAATTTGTGCATGGGGGGAGTGTGTGTGGAGGGGGTGTCCTTCAGCCCAGCCTGTTCCCTCTCCAATCTGGGACCCCTTGAGGGATGTCTGACTGCCCAGGTAGGATCAGGCCTAAATGGGTATTTGGACATCCGTCTCACAATCCAGGATTTCTGGCTTCCAACTGCTCACCTGCCTGCCTTCCTGATTGCCCCTAACTGCTTCTGCCTGCCAGCCTGATCACCCCCTAACCACTCCCCTGCCAGCCTGATTGACACCTAACTGCTCCCCTGCCAGCCTATTTGCCCCTGTCCTACCCTATGGGCCTGGTCCCCCCTAACTACCCTCTCCTGCAGGCCTGGTCACCCCTAACTGCCCCCCCACAGGCCTGGGTCACCCCAACTGCCCTTTCATGCAGGCTTGGTCACCCCCAACTTTCCTCCTCTGCCAGCTGGTCACTCCTAATGGCTCTCCCCTGCAGTCTTGATCACCCCCAACTGCCCTCTCTTGCAAGCCTGGTCCCTCCCAACTGCCCTCCCCTGCTGGCCTGATTGCCCATAACTGCCCACCCCTGCTGGCCCTCTTGTGGTGGCCATCTTGTGTCCACATGGGGGAAGGATCTTTTGACTACATGGGGCAGTCATCTTGTGTATTGGAGTGATGGTCAATCTGCATATTACTCTTATTAGATAGGATAGAGCCTTGCTGCATGGGTGGGGGCCAGCTGGTTTGCCCTGAAGGGTGTCCCAGATCAGGATGGGTGTTCCCTTGGGATGCTGAGTGGCCTGGGTGAGGAGCCTGTGGTGATTTGCAGGCTGGCCACACTACCCAGCTACCCAATTCGAGGCCCTGATATCTGGGATTTCTTTATCTTCTACAATTGAAACTTTGTATCCTAGAGCAGAGCTAAGCCTTCTGCTTGCACAGCCATTGAAACTTTATTGCCTTAAGTGGAGGCCTGAGCAGGCCAAAGTGTGCAGAAAGCTTGGCTCCCTCTATTGCCAGGGGCAACCCAAGCCTTGCTCCATGGTGGCAGCCATTGAAACTTTATTGCCTTAAGCAGAGGCCTGGGGGGTTTGTGGAAAGCTTGGCTTCCTTGATGGCAAGGGGCAACCCTCTGTGGCTCTCTCTGATAGCCATCTTGTTTGGGTTAATTTGCATACTCACTCTGATTGGTTGGTGAGCATGGCTTGTTGGTATAGCAGAGGTATGGTCAATTTGTATATTACTCTATTATTAGATAGGATTAAATGTAAGGATTAGGCTGGGTGGTTAGATCCTTGAGTTCCTTTCCAAAGAGAAAGACTAAACTTACTTTTCTTTCTTGGCTGTGGGACTGCCTGGCTCTATAAATGTAACCAACCCAGTAACACTTCTGTCAGGGGTTAAAAAATATGATTGTCTAATAATTACCCCACCAGTTAGGACGCTTTTGTTTCCAAATGAACAGAAAACCACCTCAAATTAGAGAAAACCAGAATGGGAACTTACTTGCTGAGAAATGAAAGGTCTAGCCATAGGTCAGCAGAATTTGGCCAGCACTTCAGCCTGGTTTCTCTACAATTCCCTTAGCTCTGTTCACTCAAGCCAGCAGCCCTTACTGTTACCAAATGGCTGCAGCAGCTCCAGGCCTTACACATCCATCCAGTACATTGTCCAAAAGAACAGCATACTTTCTTTTCCAACTACATGAAGAAAAGAAGTCCTAAACCTCTCTAGATTTGAATCAAGTAAGAAACCTAGCCCACCCTTGAACTAATCACAGTGTCTGAGGAATGCTATGTGCTAACTGGTTCATGACTGCAAGACTCGATCCTGCAGCAGCTGGGAGCCGCTGGTGATGGTGGGGGAGATGCCGAACCATCCCTGACTGCTTCACAATGAGGAAATACATGACGTTCACACATTTTAACCAAGAGATGATCCCACATGAATGTGCTTCCAATGCTCTTGTCCAATGACCTTTCCCAAATGGTACACAGGATGGTGGGATGCCATCTGTGAGTACGTTGGTAGGTTTTAATATACAGTGGTGGCAACCTGCAAGGGTGGGAGTGAATAATCTTATCAGGCTCCTTCCTACAAGCCAAAACCTTCCAGAAGAATATTCTGAGAATCCAAGTTTTTGGCATTTGACAGTGGCTCCGGAGCAAGTTTAATTAAGAACAATCGGTGAGAGAACGTTAATATTCACAGTCTAAAATTACCACACAGAAGCTGAAGAGTCAAAGAATTGTTGTCAGCCGTGTTCAACAGCAAAACCTGAAATCTATTTCTTTTGTCTCCCCGAAAGGAATGGGCCTGGCGCTTACTGGCTCTGTGATTATATAAAGGTCTTTACTTTTTAATACTTCTTCTTCAGGCTGTGTGGTTTTGTGTTTTTTTTTTGTTTGTTTGTTTGTTTGTTTTTAGTGCCTTCTGACTAGGGACTTCATTTTCCCCATTGGGAGAATAAGATCTATGGGATGTAGGACTTTTTGATGCATGGGTACCAGATCTTGGGGAGAACCCAGGTTTAAGTTAAGAGAGTTAGAATAGTGGGAGGTGTTGGGGATATGGTCAGCTTTATGTCTTGTGAAATGTGCAGTGGGGAAGGAGGCCGGGGCTCCTGAGAGCAAGCGTCAGCCCTCAGCCCTGACTTCTTCCTTCCCACACCAAATAATTCTTCCTCTTAAAACATGAAATGGGATGGAGCAGGAGTGAGGGCAATAGATGAAGAGTCTTTTGTGTAGGATAGGTGCCAGTCTATAAAATCTGGGACAATGTCTTTTTCTGAGTGAGGGTGGAAACAGAGTCCTATGGGCAATGTGGGATTATTTGGACACATCAAAACTGTCCTCTTCCTTTTCCATATAACCCCCAGGCCTCAAGGGCTTACACAACAGGCAGCCTATGTTCCACTCTCATATTGATGTTTCTTCCACCTATCCTGCACAAAACACCTTCTTCTGTGTTTTTTTTTGCACTTTGGTTCCTAGTACTGGCTTTTCTATTATTGGCTGTGAAACCCAAAGCAAATGATTTCACTTTTGTGTTCTTTCTGTAAGACATGGGTAATAATGACCCTTTATTATAGCACCATCAGTAGGATCAAATTAGGTAATATACAAGCAATCCTTGAATATCATAAAGTCGCACAATGTAGAGAGTGATTATTTAATCTCTCAAACTCCTAAAATCATCTGGAGTGTTTCAACCGTGCAGTCCTTTGATGTGCCCTAGGGGTCTTGTTGTAACAAGAATTCTCATTGCAGCGTGACATAATCTGATTATTCTGAAAAGCAGAGCCTGGTGCTTCTACTGTATAAAATAAGATACTGGGGTGGGGGTGGGAGGATTATATGCTAGTTTTGGGCTGTTATCATCCAAGTGGAATACAGTTAAATTTCTGATAACAGGGATATGACTTCACCATTATCATGTTTTCTGTGATTTCACTTTCTCTAAGGAATTAAAGAAAGATAATACCTACTATGAAATATGTAGCTGTTAGGAATCAGGAGAAACAGATTTTGATGGAAAGACATAAAGATATATGTCCCTCTTGAGATGAACTCTAAAACCCCATTACATTTGGCCATGAAAAACATTTAAAGTCTTGACTCTAAACTGCTTAAAAATAACATTTTATTCTGCTGGAAAGCCTCTGTTCTGCATCAATCAAGATCTCTGAAGAAAAGAGAACGAACCTCCCTCCATCTAATCTTGTGGGAGATCAGATAGTCTGGCTCCGATGCTTTTCCTACTTCCTGAAAGAACAGAGGATGAGCTCCAAGAGCTCTGCTGGAAATGACAGGAAAGTCCCCCTGGGACTCTCTGTAATGGCATCCCTGAAAAGGAATGTTTAATCTCTGCAATCCTGACTTTAAATGGCCACCACTGTGTGAACTGAGAGGTGACTAGACAGTGCTAAGGAGCTCATGGTGGCAAAAATAGGAGGAGTAGCTGAAAAGAATTTTTTTTTTAAAGTAAATAAAGCCTCTTTGTAACAGAATCTTTCCCTTACTTTATCCCTGGATCCATTTTCCTTGAGGTTACTTATTATCCATTGTCTTCCTGAACATAAAACACTTGACACTGATATTATCATGAGGTCTATGGGTTTTAGTACACGTTTGGAATCTCCCTCCTAATTTCTGCAGAAGCAGAGAAGTGAACAAGGACAGATGGAGGAATTATTATACTTACTCTTGTTTATTTTATTTTTTAAAATTGTTTTTAACTTAGATTTTTTAGAAAGAAAGAGAGAAGAGGGAGAAACATCAATGTGAGAGTGGAACATTGCTAGGCTGTTTCCTGCATGCCCCCTGCTGGGGATCAAGCCTGCAACCTGGGCATGCGCCCTGATTGGAATCAAACCAGCGACCTTTCAGCACATGGGACAACACCCGACCAACTGAGCCACATAGGCCAGGGCATATTGTCATTTATTTGTGCCTCCTTTGCTCAGACTATAAACAGGGTTGGATGAGAAAAGAAGACTGGAGAAAGGCAAGCTGAGATGTTCCTTCCTGGACCAGGTCAAGCAGAGGCAAAGTTAACTTTTCCTCCCACTCCTGACTTCAGAAACCATTTTATTTCCCCATGAAACCCATACCCCTAAACATTGATGGCTAGAAATAGTTTCTGTTTGAGACATTTCTCTGGCCAGTATCCCATTCTTCTCCCTTTGAATATTCCCACAAAGGCCACGGGATGGGAAACACAGATCAGTACAGTGATGACTGATTAGCCCTGAATCTAGATCAGTGTGACTATTCCCCAGTAGTTTGGCCTCAAAGACCGAGTTGGGGAAACTGAGGTAATATGATGCCATTTCCTCTTTTCCTCTGAAAAATCCCCCCAAAATGAAGACTACTACCCCACCTCTATATCCACCACCCCTCTTCCCACTTCTTATCATTTGATTTATTTTGCTCAGACTCAGACTAGGAAGAGCAGGAATGATGGCTCAGGTCATGACTGCAAATTTGAAAGAGGCTGAGGAAGATGCCAAGAGAGGAAGGATTAATGATCTAGAAAGGCCAGCCAAGAGCTGGTTCTTTAAAAAAAATAAATTCAATAAACCTTTAACCAGATTCATCAAGAGAGGCCAAGAGAGCAGGCTCCTTCTTTCTTTTCCTCCATAAAGGAGAAGTGGAATAATACATAACACCTGGACACAGACAACAGCGTGATGATGGTCTGGGTGGAGGTGGGCAAAGGGGGAGGGGATGGGGGGCCTCTGTCATAGTGTCGACAATAAAAACTGAGTAAGTGAAATAAAATAAAAAGGTAACTTTAAAGATAATGATAGGAAGTTACAGTGGTAATAAAACTATGTGCATATAATTCCAAGTTGCTGGAGAATAAGTATAACCAGACAACTGTTATATAGGACAAAAACAAAAACAAAAACCCAACCAACCAAATAACACGTGAATAATATATCTAGCCATTTTAAAAATATACATTTTTTACTTTCTCTAAAAGGTGAGAAATAGTAAGAGTTGCCTTTATAAGTTAACAGAAAAGACAGACTCTTCCACCCATCTTCCTTGCTGAAAGGAAGCTGGCCCAACATCCGATGTGCAGTGTTCACTGGTGTCTCTGACAGCCAGCTCTGCTCTCAGTTCCTGGTAGGCCTTCAACAAGATTTGTTGGATCAAAATTTCTTTAAACCTTGGTGGGTCTAAAGTGTTTTTGTTTTTTTAAAGAATATTAGTAATGCTCAGGCTAGCTAACCAGCTCTTCCATACCTTATCTCTGCCCTGTCCTCTGCCCCCTCTATGCAAGCTCTCATGGCTCAGCTGGTTCTGCAGGAGCCCTCTACATGGGCCCCCTCCTCCACTTTCTCCTCGAGCCCCTCTGCTGTCTCCAGAAATACATTCTGTTTATAACACAGATCCTGAATCTTCTCACTTCATCTCCGCCTTCAGGCTATCTCCTATCCCAGGTGGCCTCTGCCTTCTTCTCCAGGCTTTTTTTTCCTTATACCCTTACCCTCTTACCCCGTCACCTTTATGGTTCAGACATCCAGGCTTTCTTTTTCTCTCTGATGAGCCAGATCCCCCCTTTCAAATAGAAGCAGATACATAACAGAATTCAAATTCAGATTATAAAAATTATCAGGGGGTGCTGAGATTTCCTTGATTAAATTATGGCTGCCAGTCATCACTTAAATTCTAGCAATTGCTAATTAAGAGACAAAACAATGCAATATATGTGTAATTGAGCATGACCTAGGATGAATGGTAATACAATATTATCACTTTTTTCCCAATCTCTTTCAGTCTCCTGGCACTTGGATTATTATTGAAAATACATTACACATCGGAGAATGTCACATCCACACTTTAATAAACTGCAAACCTAATTATGTTTGCAAAACTGCCCTGAGGTTCTCCTCCACATTTCAACAAGGTATTCAAGCAGCTGAATGCTAGAAGCAAGACTTCAATTACCCAATGGCCTTATGCATGAATTCCACCAAAATAAGTTATTTTCATATTCATCATAAGTAATAAATAGATCACATGTTGTTATCAAGATTCAAGCCCATTTTATGACACACTGCCTCCTTTTCATTGCATTTCTATGATTGCTTCGAGATTTTCCCCAGGGATAAGCCAAGCTGACTTTCAAAAAATGAATTGGAAAAGATGGCAACCTTTGAAATATCATTTCCCTCAACTGTGGAAAAGCTTCATCACCGTGTCAGTGTTTTATAATCCAGGTAGGAAGCAGCTATAGAGGCTTAATCATTTCAAACCTAGTTCAGGGTCAGTAACAAAACCCAAGTGGTCTGATTTCATTACTTACAGAAGCAGTGTCACATAATGGAAAGACGGTAAATTCAGAAAACCTAAGTTTAAATCACATGGCAGCATACATTTAGGAAGATTATTTCTGAGCCTCAGGTTTCTCTAAAGAATATTGTATCTACTAACAGAACAGTGAGGTTTCAAGGACCTTAGCCACCTAATGTTTGGCATCTAGGAGGGGTTAAACATTGCAGTTTTAATGCACTGTAATAAGGTAAAAGCTTTCCACCTTCTCCTGATCTTATTCACAAAGGAGCATGCCAAGCTGCCTTTGGTATTCATATCACTGGGTAGATGTAGTCGATAGGGTGACTGATTCATTAATTTCCCAAAGGACATGGGTTTTCTGGAAAGAGGTTGGTCATGGTTCACTTGAGAGTTTAGTGATTTTGGTATTAGTTTTATTGCAGTAATCTGGATTACTGTAACAGCTTCCAGTTACAACTCCAATCTAAAGGGAAAGAGCTTTTAGTAAAACTATATTATTTCGAATCATTTTGGGAAGTAAACGCTAGTTCATTCCTTTTTAAAAAAATATTTATTGTATATCTCTCCCTTTCCTCCCATTGACTCCGTCTAGTCCACCCCTGTCCCCACCCTGGACCTTCACCACCCTATTGTCTGTGTCCACGGGTTATGCATATATGCATACAAGTTCATTGGTTGATCTCTTCTCACCCACCCACCCACCCCTGCCTTCCCTCTGAGATTCCTCAGTCTGTTCCATGCCTCTATTGTCTCTGAACCTATTTTATTCATCAGTTTATTTTGTTCATTAGGTTCTACATATGAGTGAGATTATGTGATACTTGTCTTTCTCTGACTGGCTTTCTGAGAAGGGCCAGGTTTTCTCAACTTGGACTGTGGAACTGGGGTCAATTCAAGAGGCCAGCAGACACGAACCCCAGTTCCACATTCCAAGATGTGAAAATCTAATTCAATGGTTTTGGGTCAGGTGGCAAACCAGACCTATCCCTAACATTTGCATAAGCCTGAAGTCAAGAGTGTAAATGGAGGCCCTCATGCCAAATGTGTAAATATTAAAAGTTATAAATCAAGGAAATAAGATGATAGAATGTTTTATCTTTTTACTTTGACAAGCATATCTTCTAATCACCTAGAAGTCCAGGTTCAAACATAGAATTATTTGGCTCCAATGCAGCAGCACAGAGTAGCCCACTAGCCTGCTGCCCATGTGTTGCCTTCTCCTACCATCATGAATACCCTAGTGTGCGTATCCAAGCTCCAAGACAGCCCACACAAATACCTGCCTCCTCTTACCACTTGGGCCCAGGCCCTGAGGCTGTTTGGGTTTGGGATCCAGACAGTCAATGGAAGTGCACACTTTGAGAAGGATGGTGTGCACCTGGAGAAGGGGCCAGAGCATGACATCTAGGTCATGGATCCATCTGGCCTAGGAATTAAGATGTAATACTAGCTATAATCCCAGGAAAAACTATTACTCAGGTTAGGACACATCCTATCACAAGGCTGGTGAAATGTATTAAAAAATAGTAAAGGAGACAGAGAGGAGCCAAGATGGCGGCATAGGTAAACACCTACACTGCTGCCTTGCACAACAATTTCAAAACTACAACTAAAAGACAGAACAGACATCATCCAGAACCACAGGAAAGCTGGCTGAGTGGAAGTTCTACAGCTAGAAGGAAAGAGAGGGGCTCACAGACACCCAGAGGAACTGCAAAAAGCTGAGGTACGGAGAC